>VUJU01001354.1:44805-59542 GCA_009835225.1 Aphis craccivora | reverse complement strand
CCGTAGGTTAGGTCATTGCATAGTGCATACAAATAACTATTCTATGCGAAGGAATTAAGAATGAATTCAGCATTTATTTCTAAGGATGTTTTATTATATTTATATTAATATCTATTAGTAAAAATTTGATCAATTCAATTCGTTACAATTACAAACTATAAATTTTCCAACATATCCCATACCTATAACTTTTTTTTAAATATATACTATCGTATTGTAAACATATATATATAGAATGTCGTGAATATAGGATGAATGGATAATGGTAAAAAAAAAAATAGCTCAAAATTAATAGAAGTAGTTTGAAAATTATTTTTGTGTACACTGTACATAATATAATAAATAATAATAATTGCATATCTAATGGCGTAATTACTAATTTGCAAGTCCCTACTCCCTAGTGGTTAATTTTTTTACTATAGCAAATTAAAAAAATGTTTAAGAAAAAATTATTATTTTGCATTTGAATATCAAATGTCATAAATAATTGAATGTATTCACTTTTAAAAAATTATAATGTTTATTTTCTACATTTTGTAACTGTTGTTAGAATAGCTAATGAAAAACCTTGTATTAAATAAATTTTAAAACTTCTTAACAGTGAAACAAAAAGGTTGTCGACATAATTTTTTAAGTAAAATTATGTTTTGAAAATTATATCATATCCATAAATAATGGTAAAACAAATGTTTCTAGAAAATGTAAAGTGTATACAATTATTCATCTTTATGAATTACGTCAAAAAATTGATTAGTAGTAAACTAATGTAAATATTGAAAAACTTGTGTAAACATAAGTTAGCATCCATTTTCTTTGCACATACTATGTGTTAGTTTTCCCAATTATTAAGGAAAATACTGGCATCTTCCTACTTTTGACTTTCCAAGCCTCCAAGGTACCAAATAAATAAAATTAGTTAACAGAAAATCTTACTACTCCAAAACGTCATTAAATAGATGTATCAGAAATACATCACTGCCAACAATAGGCATATAGCTTCTAAAATCTTAAACTGTAAGAAATTATTATTTTATTATTATTGTATATAATTATAAATGATTTTAATTACTTCGAACTACATAAAAAATATGATTACATACCTAATAATATAATAACTTCTTTTATACACCATTATTAAATACTACCTAATACAAAAAAATCAAAATGTTTTTAAACGATAATATTATATAATAATGTAATTTTTATATTTATCGTACCTTATATACCATAATACCTCTTATACTTTTTCTATATTTTTGTGATAGAAAGTAAATAGTATAGGTACAGTTTCAACGTTATCGCCGATTGTTTATTTTTTAATTATTAGAGATCGACCGGCCTTCAAACATAATGTACAGAAAGTATTGCGCGTTTTATATGTACTCAGTGTAGCAAAGTTGATACCTACAATATATTTTATAGATTATTATTATAGCCAACAATCTACTCTATGAAATATTTTTTTACGAGTTAGTGTTTAAAAAAATATACTATTTAACACTACGGCTATAGCATACCGTAATTGTTATTATATAGTTAATCAGACATTTGTATCAAAGAATCTCTTAATAGCTTAGTGTTTTTATAAAGATTTATAATATATTATTTAGACTATAAATCATATCAGTATAGAGTACACAACTGTATTATTCGTACCGTGAAGCGTAAACTACACTTTCAATATTAAATTATTTCGTGTTAAATAAAAGCATTTTTAGGAAAATGATTCAAATATGCACTACGTGTGTCGCATGTTATTTCTGCCACAGTATTGCTAAATTATTCGACAGGTTGTTTCGACATACCTAGTTCTTATTTATATTTTTACGATAACACGTATAGGTATATTGCTTCCTTAGATCAATAAACAGTTAAAAAAATATTCGAGTTTATTTTGTGAAAAAATATTAAATATATTATATTTTGCACCTACCGAAAGCGTTGTTTTATCTACTTATGTGCGTTAAACCAGTTGTGCCATGCTCAAGATAAAATACTGTTCACATTGACATTTTATGAGAAATATTAAAAATATAATATTTACACATTTGCAATTTTACACTTCAGTTATAATTTAGAGTATTACAGCCAATGTCAGGATGTCAGTATATAGTATAGGTAAAGGTAAGTCGGTGTCACAGTATTTACGATTTAAGTAGATACGTAAAAACTGTGTACGTGTAGTATATATAGTTATGCCACATCGTAAACGCAAAAATATTTCAATGTTTGTACACTCTAAGAGCTATTTTGACTTAGATATTTTATACGATAGTTACACTTTGAGTACGATTTAAATACTTCTATAAAAATGTAAAATTTTCGGTGAAAAAAGATTGTTGCAGAAATTCAGAATATTTCAGTAAAATATATTAATATTTTCAAGAAAAAAAAAAAACGCCAAATTTTAAATATCTGTCGAGTCTGTTGAGAGATGTATAATTATTAATTATATGTTTGTACTAAATTCCTATAAACAATAACCATGTTATCGTTTGCTATCTTATCGATAATTATCTGTATGGTTTTTTTTTTGTTTTGTGTGTATAAGTAAAAAAATAAGATATTAGTATGGTAGGACATTTTATTTAAATGCTTATGTCAATAGTGTCGAAATCGGTAAGTGTTATTTAGTTCATATACAAAATTGAGTGCAATCAATTTAATTGCGTCGAGTTGATTTATTGACAGTGAACAAAGATAATATACGAGCATATTATCGATAATCGTATAACTATAATTATTTGTCGTTATATTAATGTTTGAATTGCAATACACACAATACTCAATATATGTGACGTTCTTAATATTATACATTATATTATTATGTAAGCCTAACGCTAAAATGCTAAAAAATAACACTTGATAATTAATTTAATTTTGAATATTTTATACAAAGTAGTCATATTGTTATCGATATATTATTGTAATATATAAATATATATAAATATATAAATCAATTTTTAACAAATGCATTTATAATGGCGGAATTTTGTCGATAAGGAGATAATTAATCGAGTTGGATCAATTTGTTCACTTTGTATTCATTAAAATCGACAAAAATAATACAAATATACGCATATTCTTAAAATACTGTGATGGGGTAGTTATGCCGAATTGAAATAAATTAAAAATTACTTTTCCGATTGAAATGACCTTGGCCTATAATCGGGAACACTGAACTGTCCGAACTCATCATTGAAAACCATCTCACGTTTATAGTTAATAAATTCGATGCGTTTTTTTTTTTAAATACATACAATGGACATGTATTTAATTATTAATAAAGCGTTTTTTTATCATTCCGAAATCTCGAGTATAAAGGTATTAAATGCTTAATACTTAAGGTATAATTTATACTCGAGTATTTAGGCATAAACAATTTACCATAAAATAAATAAATATGTTTTTCTGTTTGAATCTAAATTTGTTAAAGAATATAATTGTTTGTAATTGTAATCTTAAAAAAAACCCCAAAGTCCCTAAGTATAATATTTATTGGTTATATTATTATAAGCTAAAAATGTCAAAATATGTAAGTCTTTGGGGTAGAGTTTAAATCTACTATTCAAACCGCTGAAAAGACAGAAATCTATAAAATAAATGAATAATGATAATAATATTATTATCATGAACTACTGCAGACTGTAAAAATCCATGTCATAGTAAGTTCCTTATTTCGTGGTGATAGCGACTTTATGCCCCTTTAAAAATCCAACTATTATATTTTGTTTTTGGCTGAAATTTTCGCCCTTGATTAGGTGAAAATTAATATTTTACCTGGGTTTTACTTTTACACTTGTTCCATATCAATCATTTTATAGTTATGACTATTAATACATATGGATATATGATATCTACAATAATAATCGTATAGTCATAAAGATTAGTTTCGGATATTATTGTACCGACAATATAGATACTTAGTTGTTGTCACAACGTATATTTGTATTTCATACTCATTACTCATTATTCATTACTGCAGTTGAAATATAGTATCATAGGTATTATTTATATGTGTCTAGTACAATTATTTAATGTAATATTATACCATTATTGTCATATAAATTAAAATAATAATTGATAAAAAATTGATGTTTGAAATTAAAAAAATAATTATTATTAGAAAAATATAATTCGGGTTTTTGGGTTTGTAGTAGAGAATGCCGGGAGCAATATATTATTTAAGAAATATTTTATCAGAGAAAATAAAGGCAAGAAAATTTTATTTCGAAAAAAAAACCATTAAAGTACGATTTTCTATTCAATTTTTATAATTGAATAAACCAATTTTGAAATGCACATGCATACTTAACTTTTTCTAAAAAAATTAATTTGTTACTTAATAGGCGTGTAAAAATGACTAAAAAAGTTTAACTATGTATGTATGGTTCTAAATTGTTGTAATAATAAAAACTATTTGGATATAAAATATTTTTATGTTCTTATTAATACAATAAGTTCTATACTTCTATTTCATTTACAACTTATTTTACAGAATGGAAATGTCATAAAATGTTTGGAGTTATTGAATATTTTTTCATTATTGTTACTATTGATTATGGAATATTGGTAATTTTTACATATAGGCTTTAAGTGGCGGTAAATAATGACCAATAATTCATTGAATTGTCTAAATTTTAGATCTTAAAAAGTATATCATAATGAACTAATAGGTCTATTTATACATTATATACCTATATCTATTCCGTCCTGGCTGTTTGTTATAGTAAAATGTACAATAATATGAATATCAGAATATGAATAGGACATGGGCACTTTATTAGAATTAGTTTTATATAGATAGTAATGATACTACTATGATGGTATAGTAGTATTAGTATACCTATAAAAATCACATAATAATATCGTATAGCATAATAATTTCGGATATGTCCTCCCACGGCCCATAGCCAACTCGGTCGAGAGCGTATTACGATTTCGTATTGTATATTATATTATAAAGACGAAGGCTGCAATAATAAATAATATGCCTTTCCGGTTTTCCTGTTGTTCGCGGTAATATCGTGCGTTATGTTTCACACGAATCGTATAATATTATTATTGTGCAATTCAATGTCATAAACAATAATATTAACATCGGTTGAACGGTTTTTTTTTTTTTACACGATTCTTCCCCGCCATCTCCCATTATATATCTACTCCATGAGATGTTAGTATAGTCTTTACGTATAATAATACTATATTTAATACCTATAATATTATTGTAATATTCTTAATAGCACCGACAATGATCCTCCGTTCCGAGCGATATAAAAGTCCGGAGGAATTGAATGCCACGGACTTCACGGGTGACCTTCGGTGCGCCGTAATTACACATTGTTTGTACCTATTTATTTCGTTGTGACAACACGGCACAGACTCACAACTACCAATGTATAGATATTTTGTAAATTCAGGTAATGTGTTGAAAAAAAAAAAACAATAGATAACAAACCATGAATACAATTAAATCCGCGTAATTCTCGCAAGTACATAACTCTACAGACAAGTCGTCATCGTATAGCGACATAAATACATATAATATAACCGATGTAGGTGTAACTATTATATAGGTGTATTTGGGTCACTAACATAATATTGTACGTATTTGTGTATTTTTTTTGTATTTATTGTATTAATAATGATTGGTATATTGATTACAATTACCCATACCTACATATTTGTATAGGTACCTACATATAAGTAACTTTTTGTATATATTTATAAAAAATAACGTAGGTATCCTAAAATATATTTATTTATCCGAAAATTATTGAAAACATACAATTAGAGGTCAAGGCAAACTAAAAAAAAAAATATAAAAATTATAAAAATTAAAAAATAAATAGTCAATATAA
This sequence comes from Aphis craccivora, assembly GCA_009835225.1. Taxonomy (NCBI): domain Eukaryota; kingdom Metazoa; phylum Arthropoda; class Insecta; order Hemiptera; family Aphididae; genus Aphis; species Aphis craccivora. The sequence goes on along the minus strand of VUJU01001354.1, from coordinate 53,681 downwards.
ATAGGTACACATTTAGATAATATGTTTTCAAAACATAATTTATAAGATATATAAATAGCTTTGTCTGCTTCGAACATATTTCTAAAATAAAATTATTATTGCTATTTAATTTATTGTTCTATTTTACATATCTACAAAGCAAATAAGAAGTAAACAAATTACAAAATATATAAGTATTAAAAGCGCTTTTTTGTACATCAATTAAGATATGAAGCACTAAAAGTATGTAAGTACTATAAATATTTTACAATAAATAGTGAGAACTTTCGAAATTAATGAATATAATATAATATAATATTATACATTATTGTAATTTACGTTTTATATTATTTTATTATCATCATATATATGATAATATTATCATTTATGATTACTCATTGAAACATGCTCTTTAAAAAAATAATTACGAAATATGCTCAACTATACGCACTTAAATATTTAAACGTTTGATTTTTTTTTTGTAATACCTTAAAATTAATTTCTAACTATTAGGTATACTTAACAATAAATTAAAATAAATCTAACAGCTTAAAAAAAAAATATATGTAAATGTAGTAAATTCTTAGCCCTAATTATAAATACTAAGTTCTTACCTTGTGTAATATACTGTCTTCACATGTTTTTCGTTCCTTTCCTCAATATATAATGTAGTAATATGATAATTATACATGCTTAAGTTTCCTGGCGCCATATGCTTCAAAGTTCGAAGAGGCGTCGATGAGTTTATCGCCTAATATTGTGAAACGTACAACATTTGCATTTGTAATATTATATACGTTTTGATCGCACTAAGTGATGAATATATATTGTATATTATTATATCAGTCCAGAAGTAGTCGGTATAATTAGGTACGGACGATGGTAGAAGACTGAATGTTATGGGCCGTGGCTCGTGACATGGTATTATTTAAAACATTGAAATAGGGAACAGGGATTACCTGGCGGATTGGTCATATTTTGTTTTTTATTTTTTTAGAATAATGGCCATGAGTTGAACTTTGGACAAACAAACTTAAAAATAATTTTTATCTCAAACATTTGTACGGATTCTATTTATGTTTTCGAAAAACGTACTTATATGTTATTATTAACTTTATATTTTGTAAATTTGGTTTTGTTTCTCGTAATTTACACATAATAATGAATGTGAGAAAAAATTTTATTTTCAACTAAAAAGATTAATAATGGCCTTGATATTTAACATTTATTTATAATATTAATTTTCCAAATTCTAAAAAAAAAAAAAAATGATTAGCTATTAATTAAAGATGTGTATAATTCCTTGACAAATTGATTTTATAGGTATGATGCATTAAGTTATAACTTATATAACTAGCAATAATAACTGATTCAACTACAAATTGACTGGTTTTTTCACGTTAAGGGGATTTAAAATGACTATTATATTGTATAATTATCTATAGACAGTTTTCTATAAGTCTCGAATTAATGTTAAGTTTGTCTATTATACGTAAAAATGCAATAACCAAAAGGTAAATTTAACAAATTTAACACATATTACACATAGTATAATACACGCGCTTAGTAGTCGTTGCTCGTTGGTTTTGGATCTCTGAGTAGTTGAATATCTACCGATAATTATGAAATAATTTAAGGTCTTTTTGTATGATCAATTGTAGAATAAATGGTAGTCCCTGTGTAATGTGTATAATGTATCAATGCAACGTCGTTTTAATCACGTATATATGTAGCTATGTGTGCATCGAAATATTGAAGTCACAAATACTTTAAAAAAAAAAAAACCCAAAGTTAGTCAAAACACATTTGCGATTTGCATCATAACGTAAAATATTTTATTTTTATAGTTCGTGTCTATTATATTATTTTACTAAAAGCTATTATTAAATAATAACTTATCCATCAACACTCTCTGTTTATAAAGCTCCTCATAAATATATGATGCATTATGAGCATCCAATAGATTTTTGAAAACTGGCGGTTATCGTACATGAACTAATATCATACTGCATAGTGCATAATATAGTAATGCGTAGTATACTATAAAGTATAGATTAATTTTCTAGATAGGTTAGAACCATATATAAAAGCCAAACTTACTAACTCAACCTATACCTGTTTATATATTATCTAGCTACAGTCACTGTTTATTTATTTTATGATAATAAAATAATATATTGTGTATCTAATAGCATTTCAGTCGCAGGCAACGTGTGCGGCACGAGCCGTATTCCGTAGGGGAGGACTGAATTTCAGCCGATATTAAAATTGCCTTCTCGCACGAGCCGCAAATATTATTTTTTATATGCCTCTGCTGCTTCCTCCACAACCGTCTCCATCGAAATTATAGTATTATTAATCCATAGCGAACAGTTGTTCTTGAGGTTTTTAGAATCTACCCAGATTCGCCGAACTGTTCCACAGAGCAGCACAGATACCACCAATATCAGCTAATATTTGATATTATATTATAGAAAAACGTAACGATACGTTCATATATCTATATATATATTAATCTGATAGAACTATCTAAAAATAGTATCTTTTTCGACTGATAGTGCGGAAAAATCATTACTGTCCGTTAGACGAAAAAATCTAATTTTCCGATACTTAAACAAATTTAGAAAATTAGATTTTCGACGTAGACGGGTTAAAAAAATATATTGTGTGCATAAGACTAAAACAAACACTCATTTAGTGAATGAAAACAATTTTCATCAAGAGATAGACAATTTTAGATGACGTGGCAACGTAAATATCATTGTATATTGATTTGAATTTAATCTCTAAACCACTGAAAACCAATGTTAATTTTTTCATAAGAAAATATTATATAATAAATTCCTAATTCTTAGTTTTTAATATTTTCAAAAAAGAATTGAGAAAGATTCGATACTAAATTTGCTAAATTGCATACTATTTTAATATTATAAGTCAAACGTGTTAGTTGAATGAATTCGAATTGTACTCGTTAGTCGTTTCTTTTTTACAACTATAAATTTAAATCGCGAATAATGGACTAAAAAATGTTGTTACTGAGATAAATTGTATTGAACAATCAAGAATTTCTTACTTCTTGGTAAATAATACATTTGTAAATAACAGTTGAGCTTAAGCAATTCATTTTTTAAGACAACACTTCTTAGTAAATGAAATAAAAATACATTTTTCTTTTTATGATTAAGGAATCCTGTATATGTATTCTAAATGGAGCTGATTAGGTTATACATAAAGATTAATTAGGCTATTATTATTCATTATCTATTTGTAATTAAATTATTTTGTGTGTTATAATAAATTGTCCGCACCAATCAAATATTTCGAGTGTAATTTAACATTTTTAGAACAAAAACAATATATACCTATAATAATTTATACCAATATTGTTTTTATACATACAAAAAAAGTACCTAATATGAATCCTATAAATATTTTTTCTTTTAAACATATTATTAGAATTTTTTTGTGTACAATATTGTTATTATAACTAATTTCCCTTTTTGAAATTTTGCTGAATATAATTTTTTTTAATAAACATTTTTTTTTTTTTTTGATCCCTATACCATCTCCGAATTACAGTTTTCTACGAAATTATACCATAAAACACAATCGATACAAATGTGCGTAAAATCGTTCAAAGAAACAATAAATTTATTGCTATACTAATCGGTTTTAATGTTTAGAATTTTTATTTTTTTGCTAACCATCGTGAAATAATTTGTTTGCATATTTTCGGGTTAATCAAAATTAGTATTTAGTCTTTCCGGCCAATAATTTTTCTAATCACAATATTTCAATTCAATAGTCTGTTGTTTAATCAAAACATTTTAATACTTCCTTTGTTACGAATTAAAATATTTATATGTATAGTGTCGGAAAATGTAATTATTATTAAAAATCTAAATATGTACCTTTTATTTTGTACTTTTCATAAAAATGAAATAAATAAACTAAAATTAAAATTAAATTGAAAATTTTTATTTACTATTATCAAAATAATTATCAAATGTATTTTATCGTAAAAAAATGTATTAAATATATTTTTTTAAATATATCATAAAAAAATGATAGCCAAAACCAAGTTCAATTAAAACGCTATTGATTAAATATTTTTAATTTAGTAATACATAACATATTTTATGATTAAATATATAATTATATAATATATTAATATATTATTTTTTTTTTTTTGATTATTAGACATAATAATATTATAATATATCATTGAATATTATTGAAATGTGCATATTATCATAACGCAAATATTTATGAATGTCACGTGAACATTTTGATATAAAGATCACATGAATAATAAACTAAACAAATATATACTTAATATAAGGTAAATTATTTCAATGAAAATCTTAAAAAAACTTTCATCTTATCCTTATTTCTCACGTCACAAATGAAAACAAATCGAGAGGGAGTTTACTTAACTATATCATTTATCAAAGCATCTATAGTCTTATATATATTTGGTAGATTTAATTGTTTTTGTTTTTTGAATTAAAATGTGTGCACAACAAAAGATTTTCTTTCGAGATAAATTATAAACTCATTATTATTTATTACTTATTAGACATTTTATTAGCCGTGTGCTGTGTCTTCTACAATAATAATGTGAAACGACATACCTAATATAGAGTAGGTAGACAGTTTTCTGTAGTTCTCTCATGAGTGTAATGTGTATATATATATAGAAAATATAATATACATATCACATAATATCTATGTAACTGGATTATTATTAGTTTTATTTAATAATTCAAATAAGCTTTTATAAACTTAGCTTAAAGTAAAATATATGATAATATTTATATACAGTCATTGCTATACGGATCGACGTCTGTATAGGTATAATGCTGATGACACACTATATCATTAATTATTATTATATACATATTATAATATTAAATATAGAATCACAATACCGTTACTATTTTATTGTTGTTGACACGTGTAAAAATATAAAATATAATTTATGTATATTGTATGTACAAATTAACCCAACGTCTGAGTCGTCTGACTGTCGAGAGACAAGTGCACTATACTGCAGTGGCGCCATAGCTTTTTAAATAATTATAAGAAAAAAAATGTTTTTTAACTATCTAGAAAAGCTTAAACTTATATTGCTGCAGTATAGGTTTTTTCGTTGTCGTTGTTTCGACCGTAGAACAAACAAACCATTAATAAATTGTACTTTATCTTGACGTATTGTATAATGATATTACATTTACATTTCAAATAGAAATTTAATAGGACTTGATTTTTCGGTAAGTGTGCTTATCATTATATGTCTGCGATAGAAATCAAAGAACTCTCCTTTTTGGTAAAAAATATTGACAGGCTTAAATCTATGTACAAAAAATATAAGTACATCATTGTGACCGTGTATTTAAATGCTATGCAATATTCATAAACGAGTATAACTGTATGTTTATTGTGCCTTATTGTGAGTATACCTACTCAATTTAATGAAACCATTATATAGGTACTTGAAGTTTAAAACGACATTGGTACTACTGCCTCAATTGTGGTTTAGCACCTAAAAGTAGGTCTTCCAATGACAAATATGGAAAAATCATGCAGTAAAATACTACAAGGTCGCACATAACTCTTATTATTGTCATTATATACGCATAGTATATTAACGGTTTCTGGAGATTAATACCAAAAAAAAAAAAAAATATTAATATCGACTTTTCAAACCATAATTAATTCTGAAATCAATCACAAAATACATTAGACATTTTAATATTTTACTATTATACTGCGTTATCGCAAGGTATGTGGCAAATTTGCTACCAAAGCCTATATCACACGTATATAGTATCTCAAGTTCTCAGTTCATCGTTACTGATATGCTATAGATTTGTAGAATATTTCTATTTATGCGTGAAATGGCTTGTATAACAATATATATATATATATATTAAGTATAAAGTATAAATATCAATAATAAATAATCAAGTGTACGCGGAAATAATCACGAAAACTTTATAAAAAGATGGCATTCCAACGTGTTCAATAATTGTTATCCCATTACCCTCACATCACAAATGAAATGTTTCATTAAAATAGCAAAATGCAAAATACATTTTTATAGTTTTATTTTTTGACTTCTTGGTTTAAACAAAAACACATTAGAATAAGGTGTGTAAAAATGTGGAAATATTTAAAATATAGATACCTGTTATAATACACAATATTATTCAGAACGTATACCTACCTAAAATATTTTGTACATTTGATTTATACATTGATTACACCATATCTAATGTAAAAAAATGATAGCACAATAATAATAATATTTATTATAAATTTAATATCAAAACGTACAATTGGTATTGGCTGATGCTATTATATAGTACCTATTTCGTCCGATTTTATTGTGTACTTGTCACTTGTATAGTTTACTTAATACGCGTGGTAAACTACAAAGATAATAAATGTTGAGTCACTTTAAACAATTTTGTTTGAGCGAAATATATTTCGCTAATACATAAATGTATATAATATATACCTGTAATGCTCATTACTTTTAAGAAACTTTTTTTATTTTCTTGTAGAAATTATGGTGTATAAATTAACGATATCGGCACGAACAAAAATGTAATAATAATAAATAAAGCAATATTTGATAGGTACTCGATTAAAATGATATAAAAAAAAAAAAAATAGCTATGAATAATTATTAGTAATTACTATATATAATTAGGTATGGTATAAATAAACGAAAAACAAAATCGTTTCGACTTTATATAATATTTGAATTGTGTTTGTAAATCATACTTAAATAATGAAAAAAAAAAACGTTATCTGTTGTTATTTCTATTCTGTAGATAACCGAGTACCTAAGTATATAGGTAGTTTCCGTTCCCAACACATTGTTCGAGTACGTGCTCAAAATGTAAAATGAGTAATAAGTTGTATATGTGTACCTATATATATTATATATATTATACAGGTCGACAATGTTAAAGACCATTTTGCTTATGAGCACTTGGAGTAATTAGAGCCTTAGAAGACACTTTACATTTTGGTACACAAAGAATGGTATTTAATAAAGTTATGGACAAAAATATAATATGCATAAAATAAATAAAGTGTGTGAGCTGAAAGTATATCTAAAACAAAAGCATATAACTTTTATTTTTTTTAAAATCCATTTAATTTATGTTTAAACGTGATCGATTTAAATTGCTAAATGCTAATGTATACTTTACAAATGGGCGAATTGAACTGAGAAAACGGAAAAATTTAGTATTTACTACACTAATCACTTATGTAGAAAACTTTTCCCCTACACTCAAATTGGATAAGTATTCATTATTTTTTTTAAAAAATATTTTATGAAGAAAGAAACTATAAAAGCTTAATTTTGTTTTAAATAATTATTATATTAACACGTATACAAAAAATAACAAAATCGTCGTTTGTACCTCTGGTGGAAATATGTTTTAAAATTGGGTTAGTATCAACTATCAGATATTGTAGGTTGACTTTTTGGGCACGGGCCCACTCGGACAGTAAAAACATAATAGCCATTAGACGTAGGTATAAATAATATGTATTAGTATTATATTAACGCGCAAGTTATAGATTGACAAAACAAATTTATATTGACAACTTCTGAGCAGTAAAATATGTTTGTAATAAAACCAAGAGGTGCGGGCTGAGTGCAGTATAAACGATTTACATAGTGCTGCAGTGATTTTCCATTATGCCTGTGACAAAAAATGACCAAAACAGTCTGTATAATAATGACATTTTGTTTATGCGTCTCAAACATATAATTTTTATATTTTTTTAAAATGGAATAAAAAAAACAAAAAATGTTCAGGCAGAAATTGTATAAATATCATATGCTGCAATGAAGTTTATGAATTATATTATAATATGTTCCTGTGTGATTTTATTATTGAACCATTGAGAAATCATAAACTTAACTCATACTTAAAATGTATTTTACATAGCTGATTGATATAATATTCTTAAATTTACGTTGTTTAATGGTCGTGTCATAATAAGTTCACCGCCACTAATTGAAAACGAATATTTCAATGCAGGTAAAACTATACGGTTTGCAGATGAAAATGATATTTTGTTATAAGTTATAAACTTATAACTACAAACTAAAAAATATATTATTGACTTGGAGGCGGTAAGACACACAACGAAAACTTATGCTGTAGTACTTTACAGCAACAGCACAATAATTATTCTGTACACAGTCGAAAACTGTAGACAAACGTACTGCATTAATAGTTTCGTTACCAATAAAAACGATGATTTAAATGTCAATGATATTAATATATAACCATTATAAGTTAATGTGTTGGAAATTCACTCGGAATTGGCTTCGTTTAAACCCTGGACACGAAATGCGGGTTTTGAATGTCTAATATAATAGTAATATATATTATATGTGTGTGCATTTGTGGTGTAAATTTATAATTTAATCGAATCGTTCAACTTTTAATTTACTCTAGTTATATGTATATAGACGTTTGAGTACAGTTAAAATTTAAATTATTTTCTTGTTTTTTTTAAAAAAAAATATGTAATGCACTTTTAAAAAATTTTAATCACTCGTCATCTTTAATACCATCATTTTATATAATAAGTGTCGTCTAGTATACTACTCAACTAATATTAATTATAACAGAAAAAGTTAAATAAAAATTAAATATTATTTATTCAATGTACGGATATATTAGTTACAAACGAGGATAAACGAATTAAAATAATACCCAAATATTATGTATATTGTATAATAGCAGTACGTGGTTATTATATCAGTTTAATATTTATATAGGTACGTTAAATATAATTATTAATTTATAATTAAATTAAAGTATATATGATTAAATGCAGTCTATCGTTAAAGAGTAAAG
>VUJU01001354.1:0-44755 GCA_009835225.1 Aphis craccivora | reverse complement strand
ATTTATTTAAATTTATATATATTATACATACTATAACAATTACTTCCTTTAACACGTCAACTTCTAAAGAAACTATACGTACTTATATTTACTTAAAAAATTTTTTGTTCATTAACACTTAACAATATCCACCTAATTAATATTTTACACATTTTGCAAATCTTTTCGTTAATCTTTATATTGTATAAGCACTAAGCAGTTACTGCAGATTAGAAAATAGTTATTATAAATCAACAATATGTCTAAGACAGTCAAATAATCATGTGTATTTTTAATTGGGCATTGAAGAAACTATGTAATAAATGTTGGGAAGTGCAATGGACATTCGTATAATTTTACATATAGTACTTGTGTATGGTTCATGACATATTTTATTTATAAATTAATTTTTATTATAATCAATAGTGTTTAATACGTATGGATATTAGATTATAAGTTTTATTACGATATTATATACGTATTTTAGATTTGATATTAATTTATTGAAAAATAAATAAAGAATATTGCAGCCATCAGCGTATATGATTTTGTTCTCTATTTATCTATAATAGGTACACTAATATAAACCCTAAACTTAACCTGTGACCCACAATGGTATTGGAAATATACAGAAAGCGATTTGGTTGAGTGTTGTACTGTAGTGTGTACACTGTACCTATATATTATATCAAACCGAGATAACTTATTCCAACTACGATGCTTCCTTTACGATAAAAATATCAAATTCAAATTTTAACTAGGTACTTCGGAAGAATTTAAAGCTTTAACTAGTATAGCTATATTTGAAGGACTTTTTTTAAATTATAGTTTATAACCATATTAAAATATTATTACCATAAATATTAAAATAAATTGATAATGATTTTAAAAATACCTATACAGTTTAATGTCTGTACATATAAATTATATTATATCGGTAGGTACAGTAAATAGTTATAATACTTATATTAATCATGTGATTAATATTTTGGACTCGACGATCGATATAAAATATAAAGGGCATATAATTCTGTCATAAATAAATTAATAAGATATATATTCATTAAATATATATTTTATTTTGTTTGACATTTTTTTATATACGTTTTTTAGTATAAAAAGACAGCAAATCTATAAAATTATAATAAATATATCGAATATTAAATTAGTCTGTATAATATTAAGAATATATATCATTGCGTGTTTTAATACCAATAGCTTTTTGACAACTTTCAACTTTGATAAAGTATAGACGTACCTTTATTATATAGTAGGTATACCGAATACATGCAGGGTAATACATAAACATGATAAACTCTTTTTTTCTAAAATAATGCAGGAAAAATTTATTTTCATTTTTACTTTTTAAAGAGTGGTCTTGTGGTGATATAAACTTCTGTTTTTCAAATGAAAATCCCCTATTAGGCTGTAAATTATTTAGCAGATGATTAAAAAAATTATATTGATATACCTGATTCGAGATTGGAACAAATAGTTTCTTGCAGGTTATTATAAATTATATAAAATAAAGATATTCTTTAAAAATAGTTTTACAAAGTACACCTCGTAAATTATATATTAATGTAGTATTCTAATATTAATTATGTTAATAGTTTAAAAATATGGTTTATATTAGTATAATTATTAGGCACTTGTGTTTAAAAATTCCAATAATCAGATTTTGAAATAGTTAATAGAATATTATATAGTTTGCTTAGGAAAAAAAGGGGGAGGTTAACGTTCTCGGTGATTAGCCTCGTTTAATTTTTATAATTTCGTTTCGAATCCTATGTAGACGTACAGCATCAAACACCTTGCGGAAAGCTCGCCGCCGACGCTACCGATGCAGAGGACGTATGGAACGCGTGGGCATACAGCAGCGCGTGTGATTTATAATTTATAATACGACCTTGTCCCGCGCTCCCGCACTGCTCTACACCGGATCTGCATAATAATGGTCACAGGGCCTAACCTAACACACGCACAATTTTATGTATATATCTCTATAGCTAGCATTGTTTGTATTTATTTTTTTGTATGCGTATATGTGTTAAAGTTTTGCACGATAGTCGTTAGAAGAAGAAGAAGAAGAACGACGACGAAAAATCCTTGACCCGGTGAAATCTGGCTGCTGCAGCGTCGGGTGGTGGCGGTCGGTACGACGACGGCGGACGGGCGGGCGACTCCTTTCACCGCGCCGCCGACGATAACGTTCGCGAAACGCGTTTGACAAACGTTCGCGAGCCGTTGCACGTAGGTACCTTATACATACGTATTAGATATATAAATACTAATAAATAGAGGTAACTTCAATCGTTTATGCACATTCGTATCCGCGAAATCGCCGACAAACCTATATATGTGCAGCTGTTGTTGCCTAATTTTTGAGCACGTATTTAATGATATAATATAGAATATGGTAAAGTGGTGTGAAACTTAGTGACCCTAAGGCCACAACTATAGGAGATGAACACCTTAAATACGGAAATTAAATTATTAAACGGTTAAAACCCGCGGTAATGCTAATAATAAAAAGTCTGACGCTAAAAGGTGATTAAAAAATGAAAATTATTATTAATTACTATTATTATACGATTATATAATGACCGTTTTTACTAGTCAACAGTACCTATAGTCCGTTAACTACTTGTAAATTTATTTAAAACAATAAAATCGTATACTGAACCGTTAACCGTGAACTTTTCGAGCTTTGGTTTGAAAAATAATGAAGAAATTCGAACTGTGCAGGTCTGCTTATATAGACGGCGTTGGGCGTGTACCTGCAGAACTTAAACTCGCCACTGATAATTTATAATATTTCTTACTATATCGTACGTAGCTCAAAAATATCAGTCAACACTTACCGGTCACAGTGAAATAAGTATTGGTGTACAGCTTCGAACGTTATAAAACTGTACGCGCATCGACGAGTATGCAGTGCGCGTATTACGCAACAACACGTAACGCCGAAATATTTGTTGAACGACTTTTCGCGTACCTATATGGCTATATCTCTGAATGTATAATATGAGATAATATTATTAAACATGTTAGTTATTAGTAGTAATATTTACATACATAGATAGACACCATATAATAATTATGTCTGCTGTAAGCCGCGGTCGATTCGTCGTCGTTCGACGATAATGATGGATTTCGAATATACGATAAAAATATGTATAATTAGTAATTAATTACTCAATACACAATGTTATTATGATAATAATATGTAAACAAAATAATAAAACGGCTAGAACAATTAGAAAAAAAATGTATATAGGTATACATTATATATTTCAAATTGTATAAGTGCTTTTATACTTATATGTACATGAAAATATGTACATTGTTGAATGAACAAAATGTACGTTGTACAACGTCACAGTATAATTATAAGTAAATTCAATTTTCCAATTAAATAGCTTCATGCTGTTTACTACATTTTATAATTTACCTATTTACAACAGTAATTATTCAATATTTAAAAGATAAAACCATGTGCGAGAAATTGTTACTATTGTATTATACATAATATTTTTAAGTTAAGAAAATCACTAATCTTGCGGATAAATCTACTAAAATCTCGTAGGCCACTTATAAATTAATATAGTCATATACAATTCATTTTTTGATTCTTTAGCATATTATACTGTTAAACGTGAAATTTTATTAGGTGCACATATTATAAATCTTCTGAAAACTTCTTTATCAGCTGTCCTATAGAACACATTTTTTTATAAGCTTAAATCGAACCATATGCAATGCTTAATGGAATTCAATTTAATGAATTAAAAACTCGTTTCTGCGATTAAATTAAACAAAAAAAAAAACAAAATTTCCGTTATTCGTGATAATAGTTTTTCGCATAATAGCGATCGAATATCGTTTACAAATTTAATTATAACGTAGCAATTTTAAAACTCCCGCAATATTGTTATGTCATGCTTAATTTACTTGAATCGGCCAAATCAATGATATATTTTTTGCTTACGTTCATCAATTATTGAGTATAATATTATTATTGAACAGTTATGGTCTGATTAAAATTGGTTTCTATTGCCTTCCAGTTCCTCCAATAAATAATTTTAAATATCACCTATTATTTTGTCAACTATTCATATACTATACAGCAGGCCATATATTTTATAGTTTTTCATAAAGCATACATAGCATATTATCGTTTTTGTGTTTATATAATATACACACAATAGTTACTACGTGCCGTCTATTTTAGAAAAGTCGAAAATTAAATGTCCTACATTAGGTTGGATAGGATAGCCTGAAGTCAACATTTTTTCCATATTATTCGAGTTTAAATACGTATAAATAGAAGCAAGTAGGTAATCAACAGGGATTGATACTGAATGTTGGAAAACATCTGGTTTGAACAGGTTTATAAGCTGCACCTCTTCCTCTTCGATTATATATTAATGTAATAATATATTATTCATGTTTCGAGATTCATTTAGCTTCCATAATATTATAAAAATACAAAAACAAAATATCGTTGATTATAAACACTATAAAATTTATAAAAAATTATAATACGTATATATAGGTACACAAGATTAAAAGACTAATAATTCTGAGTTGAGTGAAAAATCGATTAATTTAATTGTGTTCATTAAAATCGGTACCATGGACCATTAAATCATATTCAAAGATTGTTAAGTGATGTTTTTTTATATTATCTGGCACAAATATAACTGTAAGAACTAAAGATAATATTATTAAAACACATCAATAATTTAATCAAGAAGCCAATTATATAAAAAAAATAAGGCATTATCGTAAGTATGTAATTATATTGATTATAAAGGAAATACAAATTAATTAAACTAGTCAACATTTCAATAAAAAAACTTGAGTAAAAGGAAATATTATATTGTGCGTTATGTATCTCGATGAAGGAAGAGAATCTATATATATATATATATATAATATGTAATCCTAAGATTTATGGTTATAACATATCACACGATGATGAAAAAAAAATATTTGTCCCTACTCAGTGTTTTTTTTAAGTTATTCCTGTTTATCAAAAGTAATTGCAATTGATTTTATTTGTACCTATCTGTTTTTTGTTTTATAATAACGTTAAAATGTAAGAAAAACAAAGTGTAGTATTAATTTCATTAGAAAAAAAACCATGGTTGAATAATATATAAATATATAATAGACTCAATGAAATTAACAGATTCATAACAATTGTGGCCAGTCGGTAATGACCGTAATTGAATCTATAATATGCCATTATAATTGAAAATATTTATGAAATAGGAAAAATATAATATATTAATATATAATATAATTATATTATTGACATTATACAAAATGAAATTAACTTGACATTATATAATAATTAGTCGCTTTGTAACTTTTTTCAAAATTAGTTTTTAATAACCTATATTATTATTATGCCATGTGGTACCTATACATTTGTAAAATTTATATATATATATATATTTAAACTCTTGTAATATAAATAGTGTATGTATATAAATATAATATATAATAACTAATAAGTATAATGTTTATAGTGTGGATTGCACCAGTAACTATACTTAAATATTCTTTTAAAAATTATATAGGATTTGAAAGAATTCCTGTATACAATATTGTGTTATCATAATAAAAGCAATAAAAGATAAATAAAATATACTCAGTGTAGTAATTTATTAATAACGATAATAATGTTATTGACATGAGATATTTAATGAGTACATAATATTATAGTAGGTACATTAAATATATGTATTTATTGTATTTATTATATATAAATTAAAATTTTAATCAAATCTTTGTAAATATACAAATAATCAAATAAACTTCTGTACTCGGTCTGTAAATATTTTTAACTGATGATGGGTATTTAATAAGTAATAAGTAATAAATTTTATCAGCATAAATATTATTTTTTATGCTTCATAATCATATTTTAAATTTTTATTCACAAATTATTCAACGTTAATTATAAAACATAAGTTTGAAATGTAAATTTACTGTTAAAAACGTGTACTATACACACAGTCTAAACATATTATTATTGTTACAAGTTAAATAATAAGTAATAACCATGTTTACAGCAAAATATGTTAATTTTTTTATTTAATATATTATGTAATTGCAGAAAAATTACTATATATTATAACTTTCATGACTGTTTAAAAACATTGAACAC
Organism: Aphis craccivora; assembly: GCA_009835225.1. Taxonomy (NCBI): domain Eukaryota; kingdom Metazoa; phylum Arthropoda; class Insecta; order Hemiptera; family Aphididae; genus Aphis; species Aphis craccivora. Next base: position 38,595 of record VUJU01001354.1, on the reverse strand, counting down.
CGTGGAGCACACAATAATTGTTTTAACGTAAATTTTATTTTGTATCTACTTTTTAATATTTTGAATAATCATAAAGATTGTAGAGCAACATATTGTTTTTTTTTTTAACTATAACATGTGATTTTAGATAGAGCTTTTCGTTCATACGTGTAGGCACATCGCATACAGCATGCAGCGCTGAGATTTATATACATATTAACAAATAACAATTGTATCTGTACCGTATTTAGGTATACAATAATTTAATCCGCTACAAGTGCTATCGTCTATTATGAATTTTAATATTGAATAGTAAAAAAAAAAAAAAATGTAAATAGGTTGTACCTATGTAATATCAGGTATTTGCTGCAGTAAGAGAAGTTTTAGGTATTTTGGAAAGTCATACCCAACTAAATTATACGCACAAATAATATATAAATACACAGGTAGATCGCAGATCGACACATATATTATAGGTATTAAGTATATATTACAATATACATATCATTAATATTCAATACGGTGCGTACCCAAGTCTTATACTCTTATGTAAGTTATAATAATGTACATAAACGAAAGATATTGACAATATCAAACAATACGTCTAATATAATATACATATATAGAGGTATATTTTATGCCATCTATGGGAAGTATGTACAGTAGGTATTCGATGGTTACAATTTGGACCGAACGACTGCCTATAGGTGTATTATACCGTATTATTATTATAATATACTTATATAAACTAATATTATAGGTACGACGCGCCTGCAACACCATATCACGATGACGGGCCTCGAAACATATTATAAGAAACAACATAATACACGAAACCGAGCGCGGCAAGAAGAAGAAGAATGTCCCCGGTTTCCGGTAATGTTATATTATTATATACATACGATATCCTACCTAATAAAATACTATATAATATACACAGCCGACAGCGACGCGTGCGAGCGATAATTCAATGTTGCCATTTGCCAAACCACGTCGGTGTATATATTTTATGTGTGTGTGTGTGTGATTTCGCGGCCGTACGCTGTATTTTTATATATCTTAGTGTATACAGAGTGATCGTTAAGTATTTATTATTAACACAAGCCAAACAAAATGTTATGTGTCTAAACGTTCACACGGCTAAGTATGTTCATAATTAATAATTAATTACTAAAATGTTTCAAATAATTACCATAGCTTCATCCATATCTTCCAAATTCGCATTATCACTGACCAATTATTGTTGGTATGTACAAAGTTAAATAACTTAAAATTGACATTTTCAGGAAAATTATATCCACCAAATAGAAATTAAAGGTTTTCATTTGAAAGATAAATGTTTTATCTCCACAGCACTTTATACTCCTTAAATTTATCTGAAACTGAATGCATGGTTCTTTTTAAATATATTTAAAATAAGATTCGAAATTAATAATCAGATTTGGAACTGAAGAAAAAATTGGAGAGAGTATGTTTGGCAAATCACTCTGTATATACAAATGAATTTTTCTTTGTTTATTTGTCCTATATTTTCTAAAAACTACTGGAACGTTTTCAATAAAAAATGTATCAATAGATTCTTTGAGATTCGGATAGCTCTTATACCTTATTTGCGACTCCTTATAGGTTGCTATAGCCTATAGGGTGGCTCTACTCTATAATCAATTAATTTTTGCTCTTGAATATCTAATATTTTTTTGTTTATTTATATGGTTGCCATTGGTTGCAGATTATGTTACTAATAATTATTAGAAATATAGTCATAAAAACAAATATTAAATTCAAATACTTATAAACACAATAACTATACTTCGATGATTACTCTTACGATTTGGTTTCTTAGTTTTTGACATATTTTTTATGTACACCCATAGAAAGTAAAAATGAATATTAAATAATATCATATACGACTGCCACAGTCGCAAAATCAAGCGCCGGAGCAATATGCTGTCAAATTCCGCATGGTTTCTCCGTGCAGGTATCGAATAGGTTTATTTACTTCGTTGCATATCACATTATCACGGGCGATGCCTACTATCATTATGTGAATATGTGATATTCCAATTAAAATTAATTTTGTCGATAGTCGATTACTTAATATATATAAATTACTGCAACGTACAATTAGGTGGGCAATATTATGTTATACATATAATTACATTACTTTAGTCATTGGGTAGTTGGTACGCATTATTGTATCAGGGTAAATAAAAAAGACTGACGTCCCGAAGTTTTGGATTTATCCAGAAGACAGAAACATTTTTCTAGTTCAACAGTTCATCAAGCTAAATATCACAACACAGTATATTATTATTGTTATTTATATATCCTGCTGCGTATATCGTAGTTAAATCATAATATATGAGGTAGCATTCCGAGCTTTGTGCGTCCTTTCAAACTTTTTTTTGTATTTTAAGTGATGCGACAAATGCGTATTAAGGTTTTAAACGTATATGATGGTGTATCGGTGTTTTACCACCATCGTCCCATTGTCCAAATCGAACTTTTTGATGGACATCGTTTTGAATATACTTATAATATATTATACATAGCGAAGGCGGAAGGAGTGTTCAAAAAGTTTTACGTAACACGCATTTGTAGCTGACGCGTGTATAGATATAGGAAACATCGAGTTCATAAAAAATGTCAACGAGCGTGGTTTTTGTCTCGAAAAGTAGCTTGAAGTGCTTTATAGTAATATTAATTAAAATTATGCGCATATCATAATATTACGAAACCCATCCGCGAGCAATCAAAAGAGCTGACTTTTTTCACGGAATAGGTGCGCACGCGTCGAAATTAAATAATGGGACAAGGATTATATTATACGTTTTCGTTTATGTATTTTGTATACGTGAGTTTTTATGTCAACCATATTATTATTTGAACGTTATTATCTGGTACTCGCATACATTATAATATTATGCATATAATATAATATAAATATATATATTTTAAGGTGCTATAAACAGTATAAACACTGCTGCAGTGGCGGCCGTCCGCGTGTTGTTATGTTGTTGTATCGACGCATAACCCAATAACTTTGGATTGCTGAAGGACGTGCACGACATTAAAACGAAAAAACAAGTCGATATGGTGTTATGATTTCCGAGAATATACAAGTCCCGATCGAACGCGTGTACGCAAGTGCTCTCTTCGAGTGGACAAAGTTAGTCATATTATATATTATGTACACTGCTGCAAGATTATAATATATACGAATAGGGTTTTGTTTATTATTGTTTTTCTCTTCGGACGATTTTCAAAATGTATCGAAGTCGACTGATAAATATTTGCACGCGTTCTGCGTGATAACAATTTTAATACGAAGAAGTATACCTACAAATCGTATTGCACGTGTTCAAATAAGCTGTACGCGTATCACCATATGCATGCGCCATATGTAAATCGCTGTGACTGCACTTTGCGGACGGACGCGACATTTTTTGCAATGCCAATTTCGTTTGCCGCCAATCAAACGAAATTCGATTTTTACCCACATCTCTAGTTCGTGTGTTTTCACTTTCTACATTAATCGGTTATTTACTGTTCAAGCATAATATTATAATATCAAACGCATGTTAAACATTTAACGATCGCAAGTCTCTAATTACGACCTATTGTGAGAAATATTGTTCGAAAAACACATTATAATAGTAATTGATTATTCCAATAAACAGGTGGCAATGATAATGGAATATGGATATTCCCGGCATTAATCGTGGTGAATTTTACAATGAAAAAACAATTGGATTTTTGTTATAAAAACAAGCATTAGTTTTAAGTTTTAACACGTGGGAAAAGTCATAAAACTCGGCGAGCGGATAATATGTTACAATATTACAATTTTATTGAGTTTTCAATGATTTTTAATCTGTTTAAATTCAAACATTTGTAATAGACTGTATGTTCAAACAAGTGTAAATATCAAAATATCAGCCCTCTTCCGTACGGCCGCCTTGTCGTCAACGTCTTACTATATTATATTATTGATTGATAGATGACAAGTGCTCGATTGAACGTTATCGTCTATGATATAGTAAATAGTAAATTATATTATTATAATAATTATAAACTTATAAGTATGCGAACGCCACCACCGCGGTGGACCGGTTTCAAGACGGATCTGCGTTCGAGTGAAAGTGAAACGACGACAACGGCGGCGGAGACCGCCCGAAAAACCCATCTGAGTCACCAGCGATTTCCGCTTAACCGCGCGGTCGCCGTACGCACGCGAGCACCGTAGTTTGAAGTCGGTCTGTTTTTTTTTCCCATTCTTTTTCATTCGGGTTTTTTTAACAACGCTTGCGAAAACCTCATCGGGCCAGGGTAAAATATTATAATATATTGTAATCACGTATTCACGTCACACTGTACACACGTATCGTGTTTACTGTCTCGATTGGCGGGGGAGTGCCTGCACGGCGATATTATTATTATCGCGTTATGTCAAACGCGGCCGACGACAATACGTCACGCAAGTTGATATTATTCAGAACTTTGGCACCGAGGTATTCATTTTTTAAGAACCCGTAGATCGTTAATCCTCCCATCTCCCCGTCGTATTAATGTCGGTTTTTGACGATAAAAATTAATTTCATAATATACATAATATAGGTATTATGCGCCAGTAAAATATAAACGAGAAAACGAAATCGATTAAGAAAAATAAACACGCATTTTATTATAATATGCAAGGGACATAATATTATTATACAAATCTACAGACCTTGAAAAGTAATACTTTTCAGTATGTTGAATATTTTTTTCGTCGGATTTTTAAACGCTAAAATTTATATTTATATACGACATGCGTTCAATAAAATTCTGAATTTTGATAACACCCGCATAACATCCTTAAGTCTTTAAAAATTAAACACCCGAACTCGTATACCAAAATTATTATTTTCAAAAACACCCGAATTCACCGAAATCCGAATCAAATATTCCGAATAACTCTTATATTTTTTATTAAATATTTAATGCAATATCGTTGGCACAAAATATACTCAACATTTTTTTTTTTTTAATTGAGGGGCTAGTTAATATCTGAAAAATATCTTACTTGTGATATGTATTTACATCGTGTATATCTCTGATAAATCTTTTATTTTTTCTTGACTTTTAACCTATTAAATATCCGCAATAACCCAATTAATGACAGTGTTTAATACCCAAACAAATGATTCCAATACTTGAATTTTAAGTAATTAAGTGTTATATTATGAATTATTGCTTCGTTTGTTGTATTTACATGTATTATAATTTAAGCGTGTAAAATCTAAATTAAACGTTGTGTGGAATATCAGTATAATATGCACTATCCATCGTTGATTTTAAATGAGCCTATAAAATATAATTAAATACAATTAATTAGTTTAATTTAAAGATAAGTATTAAAATTTTGTTTTTCAAAAACCACTGTATGTATTGGAAAAATAATTATCATTATTGTAACATTGGCAGGTAAAAAACACAAATGTACCTCCAGTAACCGCAATTTTCATAAAAAAAAACCCAAATAATTACCAATTCCAATGTTCAATATGATAGTCTATAAGTATACGATCACTGCTGTACGTACCAAGTACATATTCTAAGTTGTTATAGTCATCTATTCCGATTAAAAAAATGTACAATGCCGATTTTCAACAAACGATCCCTGGATTATTATATCGGTTAACGTGTTAATTTAAATTTAAAATGTCAATGGATAAGTGCTTTATATTACTATATAAGCTAGCTCAATTATCTACTTTATATTGGCTATTCAAATTTATAGAAAATATTAAGTCTATTTAATCCCTTTATTATTATGAACCATTAAGTATATTTAAAACGACTAGTACCTACATATAACATAGTTGAGTTATAAAATTGTAGAAAAATAACTTACGAACAGATAGCATTGCAGTTATAATATTATCTGCATACAAAAATGAAAAACAGTATTATAAATTTAAATCGACGATAAAAAATTAAGCAAAATAACAGAAAAACAATATTAATAACCATACGAATATTATATGTTATATTATATATATATATATGTATGTATTTATTTGTAATTCAATTGGACTAGCTCTTTTACAGTATAAATATGATTATTATTTTTTAAATATGATTAACTTAAATCTAAAAATATCACGAACAAACAGTGGAGAATAAATTGGCAAGTTTAAGAGTTTAAAAGAATAGGATAAAAAAAGATCATAATTTTGTAAATGGTTTAGAAGGGAATACGAAAATTTGAGCTAAAAGCCCAGGTCAGGACTTACAGTATACTATAATTTAATAAGCGAATAAGCCATTTATTACCTAATGATATAATATCAATTAACTGACGTCGTCTTAGTAGGGGAGAGTTTAAGTTTACTAAATTTTGAATGGGCATAAAAAATCTCTTGAAATGAGTTAGTTCGTCATATGGTATGGTAATTCTTTAAAAAAATTTTAATTCAATATTATTATCAAGGTTATTTTACACAATATACATATAATAGTATAGTTATATACTGCATATATAGGTATAATATTTAAATTGGCTACAGCTCTGTATTATACTATAATGTATGTATATAGATATTATTTAATGTAAAACAAACATATTCATATAATATTGGTCCATTATGTATAATGTATATATTGAATAATGGTAATATTGTATAAGTATATAGGAATACAAGGGGTGGTCTATGTGGGTGAATGTCTGAATAATGAATATAGGTTGACTAACGCTAATATTATGCAGACAGAAAATATATGCAAATTATATATTATTATGTATATGTTAAATGATTTTTAATTTTAAAAAACTAAACAAAAAGTGCACATTATCTATGTATTAAATTTAAAAACATGAAAAATGTTTTTTATTACTTTGAAAAAATATTTTATAAAATGCATTTATTTTACGTTTCTCCTGTTGTACCTATAATACATTGGTAAATTTTCAACATACATAATCGCATTATATCTGTGTTACAAAAATAATTCAAAAGTATTATTTCATGAACTATAATTATAGGATTATAATCACATAATTTTTTTTAATAAACATTAGTTGACTGTATGGATACCTACGATTTGATTCTATACTATAATATAAGATTCAATAATTGTGTTATAAAAAAACAATAAGCGGTTATGGTTTCGATTTTGATAAATAAATTATTCGACCTCCTTTAGTTACTAAGTTAAGTTTTATGTGATACAATAAACACATTGTTTTATTTGCGATTATTTTTTTAAATATTAGAAAATTTACATCATAATAAATATTTATCCATATTTCTAATCAAGTTTTAAACTTTTTAAGTTGATAACCAAAAATGAAATATATATATTGAGGGTGAGTTTTTATGAAACGATTAATTGATGAAATCCGAATATATACGAACGTTTGTTTACATTACTGATTTTGCGGTTTCGAAATTCTCAATACTTTATCATTCGCAAACGTCGAGTGCTGACGCGCTAACGGTTTGATTGAGAATGATATTATTATGGTGGAGCGTTGAACGTAAATAATTTCGGTCGGCAGATACATTTTTCTTTTATAATTTTATGTTATAACTTAAAACTGACCAAAGGAAAATATCGCTGTTACCTGTTGTAACCCGTTCCGAGAAACATAAGCTCCGCGGAGGCGACCGTGATACAAAGTATTTCTCCTCCACTGTTTCCGTATGTCCGTCGTGTTGATTATCAATCAACATTTTTCGCGTGGTCGTGTACCATTAAGTTTTGTGCACTTTGCAGTCGTCGTATGACATAATTCCAGCAAAACAAATTGTGTACATTACTTCCAAAGGGCGGCACATCAAAGTAAAACAAAACCATGTCACCAATATTATTCACGTCGTGTTTCTTATATAGGGTTCGACATGTTTGATGTTTTTCATAAGTTCCTGCAACGGCCATTATTGTTGTTATTTTAGAAATAACTCTAGAAATAATAAATATTTACTACAATATATTATATTATATTACTATATATTTTATATTTACCCAGTTAAATGTGTAAAATCCAACTTAAACCTTGGTGATATAATCAGTAGTCATGTTATGTAGAATTGCACTTTGGAGTTTGGGTATCAAAAAAATATGTTATAAATAAATTACTCTTATAAAATTAGTATTTGTTTACTATATCTAGATCGAATAAGTATTGAAAATTACTATATATGAAATAATTTGTGAATATACCTACGTATATATTATATTATGTTTTAAAAATACGACTATATTCGTTATTATATTGAAAAAAAGATGTGAACTGAGTTCAAAACTGTATTTTGAACTTTTGAATACCTACTATATTTATTCACATGCGCGATCATCGTAGTTATAAACTATATAGTTATTAGTTATATAATAATAATAAATTATAATATTATATTATACTATTGTGATATTGAATATACATATTTTTTTTTTTAATTTTCATTGACCATATTCTATGTGTATGTACATTATGAATATTATGATTAAAAATAAACGAAAATCTTGTATGGCATTTCGCGATTTTATAGTTTTATACCAAACACCGATCTTATATAGTTGTTATAATTTATATTATGTTAGGTACCTATATATACTTATGCATACTTGTATAAATTTCATTCGTCGTAATTTAATTATCTATGCATTATAAAATATCTAGTATACAATTCTATTCAAACAATAACTATGGATAACCTATAACGATATTACGTTCTTATAATTAAAAAAAATATTTTAATTTCGTATTGTCACTAAATTTCGGTACATTACCAATTGAAACTTGAAGTGTACATTATCAATGTACCATAATTGAGTTATTTATTTTATAAACTACCTATATAGATAGTTTATATTCAAATAACAAATAATAATACATAAAGATTGATAAATTATTTTCAAAACAAATAAATTGTTTTAAGTTATTTACATTTTAAACGTATTTTTTTGGACAATATTAAACATGTACAAAGTACTGACAAAATTTCATTGTATTATTATTAATTATTATAATACATAATATAACCAAATAACCCAAAATATAATCTTTGCCAGTATAGTGTCTAGTTGTACACTAGGTATATACATTTCGGCAATATATTTGTAATGCTTAATCTCTACTGCACATGGCCGCTTTTTTAGAATTTAATAGTTTCTAAGAAACCAGACATGTTTTTGTTTACTTTTTTATGTACAGCGTCAAAAAAGATTAGATTACATGGTCTTATCAACTTCTTAAACACGTCTAAAACGTTATCGGCATAAATGCCGCCACTACACAGTTGTATCGCTGCCACACGTTTACCTTTACCGCTCACCGTAACCGCATATAGGTATATACTTTAATCTTATAATTACTATAATATTATATAGTTTTTCTCGCTTTTGATTATATTATACGCGAATTTTTGTGGTTAGGTCACATTATTACATATTATATTAAGTATATTATTATATCTATATAAAAGGCGAATCCCAAGTTAGGTTCCTACATACTATATTGTATACCTACTACACGTCTACACACATACTTTCTGTTGTTGGTTGGTATTTGTACATTATATGCGGTAGTATTAAGTAGAATGATGGAATTTACGCAGAAGGTGATCAACACAGCAGACAGGACGAATTTGTGATTGGTTTAATATTGATTAGTGTTGGTAAATGTTTGTGGGTAATCTAAAATTCGTAAACCGATAAACTATATACGAAGAATAAATATAAAATAATTTTTTTTCCCGGGAACGGAACGATTAATGAATAATATTTGTTTAAATTAATTTCTTTGATAATTGCTTACAACTAAATATTAAATTGTATATTTATCTCGTCTCTCAAAGTTCCCACACGTCATTATGGTTGTTAACATATTTTTGTAAATCGCTTGTGCTTTTGACAACTATTTACGACGGTGGCGTACGAGTTGCATACGACCCGCGATTAGGCGGCTTTATGAATCGTGTGCGCAACAATAGGAATTATAATTATATAGGTTCTTAAAACATATATTTGTAGGCTAAAATTATTGCTTTTGAGTCTTACCCGTTAAACTTGAAGGACTGAACCACGACTCAAACTTTTCTGTGGGAAGATTGGAAACTGTGGTCACGGACCCCTCATACATTCGACACCATCTGAGTACATCATAGTCTAGTTATATAGGTTCAACGGAATCATTAAACTGCATATTTCATATAAATATTTATACATAAATATATCATATATATTATATATGCACAAGATAGATTTCAATTTTCACCAAAATGTGTTTAATAAATAATTCATCGGAAATCGCATTCGTTTTGATACGTTCTAACGTAGTAACGTATATACATAATAATAATATAATAATATATGGTGGCATTAGCCTCACGAAATAACGGGTGCAGTCACATTAAATAAACCTTGGGGAGGGTCGTGTACACTATAATGTCCCATTGATTTTATGAGGGTGGAAATAAATAGAATATTTACGTTACGCGTCGATACCGCACGGACAAGTTATTATGAAAAACGAGAATGTATAATATGGTTGTATACATTTCAACATTCGTGTGATAATTAATACTATATATTCATAAAATTCATTTTGGGAATATTTGTGATTAAATTTGTATTTGCAACATATGTAGTAGGTATAGTTAAAAATATTAGGTATATTATTGTATACATTTTTATATAAATGAAATAGTGCACTGAATTGCTTTTGAGAAATGCTTCAGAATCGATGAACAATAATATACGAACGTCCTATTATTTAACGGTAAATTACAATATAAATATTTAATGCTATGTACGTATATTATACAATAACTAATTACTGCAAATATTGATTGTTTAATGATGCAAAATTCTAAAAAAGAAATACGCTTTTAAGAGTATACGCTGTAAGTATTATATATGTACCTACAACTTCTTTAACTCAAACCGATTTAAAAAAAAACCTAAATCTTTTTTTACTATAATCATTACAAATGTTTTGGTTTACCTAATCTTACGTCGACGGAGATAATTTGTACTTAAATTCGAATTCAATTATTTGAAATGTATTCAAGTGCTTTCTGTAAAACAATAATATACAATAGATTAAACTATAAAAAAAAATCTATGCAGTAATAGTAATAATTGTAAATCACGAGTTATTGCAAAAACGAATACAACTTTGGATTAATAAAAATTTTTTTTTTAAGTCAGCACTCACAAGAACAAGATGTTTAATGGCGTTTAGAGATGAAATTATGCTGTGAAACTCATTGGCAATGCGTATATTTGATCCACATGGGCGCGTATATGAATGTATTAATTATTATATACTGCGCCTGCACAGACGTCTATAAAAAATGTCTCATTAGCTGTTTAACATTTGATACGGTTCAAAAACCCGTGCACATATGTTGTTTAACACATTCAGTACATCACATGTTATTTTTGTGCAAAGAAAAAAAAATATTTGACATCGACTATAATATATTATATATATATATTTTTTTTAAACCGTAAATATACGATTAAAAAAAATTTTAAAAACCGAGCTTGTATCGTTTGTGTGTGTGTGTGTGTATCATTTAATCCAATTTATAGTTTATCCCGCGTTTCTTGCATCGCAGTTTTTAAAATAATGATACATAAAAATGAATTTCTCCTATTGCCACACTCGTCTCTTTAATTGTTATGACCCTTCGGAGATAAACTCGCGTGTGGCTAGAGGGTCATTTGTTTAGATACTGTATACTGTACAGTCTGTAATATCAGTATATCACCATTAGTCATACTGCTGGACTACACAACGCACACGAAATATGTTATTGTCGTAACGTTCGAGTAAAAGAAAATTAAATTTCTACATTTCGCAATTATTATCCGCTACAATGGTACGATATAGTGGTACTATTTATTATTCTACTATAAAACCAATTTTTTATTTTTATACTGTACATTAAACAGAATATTGCCTAAATTAAAAAAAAAATCGTTTCTAAATACTTATATATAGGATATAAAATCATTCCATGGTAATAATATTTATTATATCGATGTTGATTGCGTTTGATTTGAAATGCGTTTATTATTATCGATTAAATTGAATATTAAAAGAAAAAAAACTATTGTTCTATTCGCAATAATAGAATAATATAATATAACCTATATAGTATGCATTATAGTACCTACATAGTATATATTATATATAAACATATTATTGTATTTTAACTATTAGAACTCTTATCTAACAATAAATTCGCTAAACGATCACGTTCATGCACAATATAATATTAAAATATTATTATATTTTTCATAAGCCGCGCGCGATACAATTTGCCCTACGCCCGTACAGGCGAACGTAGTAATTTTTAATCGGAAGTGTTTGTTATTCTTTATTCTATAATAATTGTAGAATAATAACAATGCTAATACAAATATGTTTTATTTTATGTTTTATTATTTTGATTTCATTTTTTTCTACAAACAAACGTATTCAGATAACGAAAGAAATGCGTTTCTGCCTATGCGATAAAACGCCATATCGTTCACGGTTTATCTACTTGCATCCATTATAAGTAAGTCAATAAATAATACATATAAATCGACATTATTACCTGTAGCATGTATGCTATTTTAATATAATATAATAAAATAATTTTAAATATTAATTACTATAATAATAGCATAATATTAAATAGCAATAAAAATGATTCACGAAACACGCTCGCTCTTTCTTTCTTTTCCAGTAATGAAATCAATCAAAATCTGAGTTTTGGAATTTTAAAATATACTTAAATTCTATATTTTAAAATTTTCGGAACCACAATTTTTCAGGATAATACGTCTTTTAAGTATAATAAAAGGTCCACAATTATTAACTATGAGTTTTAAGATGTTAAAGGCTTATGGCCCATGATGATTTAAAAATTGTAGTAGTTAATATTAAATTATTAACCTATTAACAGTTATAATTTGTAAAAAATGGTCCATGCATAATTAATACAAGATTTATTATAATATTATATTTAATTTATATTTTTGTAAAACCGTTTTTAACAACCATTATCTCATACATATATTTAAATAACTATTATTCATTCAAATTTTAAATAAAGTACCTACACGAAAGATTTAAAAAAATAATTATCTGTTTAATAACTAACAGTAGAAAAGGAGAGTTCTAATTTGGAAAATAGACGTTTGTATCGCCACATAATACTGCTTAAGTAATACAACAAATTTCAAGAATTTAAAAATGCAGTCTCTATAAGCACATTTAAAAATTTTGAAAATCAGAATTTAAATAACTGCGTTATTGAAAAAAAGGGAGGTTATAGCATACTAATATAGGTGAATTACTCTGTATAATATATGGCGTGGCTGCAACTATACCACAATAATATTATTATATTTGAATACACTATACTCGAACATAACGCAATAGATTTGCGTGTGACAGATTAATATACATAATATCTTAGATTATATTTAAATAATATTATATCGTGAAACCAGGATCACAAACAACGGAAGCTGGGAATGCGCGGTAGTTTTAATAACTAGACCCACAAAATTAGGTACTTTACTAATTAAAAAACATAATTTTGTTCTATAGTTCTATACCATATGGTTGATTGTTGATGAATGATGATATAACGCTCAGTGTTTTTGGCAATTATAATATGTATGGTACCGTCGATAAGGCTTCGATTTTAAAAAATGGGGGTGGTTTAATAGATATATCACATATCACTTAGTGATATAGGCTGATAGACCGTTACAGACTATAATCGTTTTTCACATACAATGAGACATATCATTGAATTAAAATAATTAATATTAATTATTATTTTTTTATTTTTGATTTAATTTGATTTCTTTTTAATAGTGACCCATTCGACACCTAATGTATAGCATAATGGTACCCACTTACCTATTTTTTTTTGTTTTGAGTCTCAGAAATTGATAACACTTATTGCCATCACCACTATCCTTTTATAATCAAATCAGAAGTTTCTATTTTAATTTTTTTTTCTTATTTCAATTGAAATTATTTTTATTGAACACTATATGAAAGTAACTTGAACATTTTTGAATAGTTTGATAGGTCCACTACATTGTAACTATTAGAATAATACAATAATGATTTTTGTTTACTTGCAGTCTTGATTTATATTGCACTCGATCGCTTCCATTCACACGATAGAAATAGCACAAAGTTTAAACAATTAATAGAAATGTCAAAATTATTATGTTTCCAAAAATTTTAATTCGTAGAATGTGACAAATTTTGACTTAATTAGTTATATTTTATACCTGCTCAATAGTAAATACTAAATATAGACAGTTACCTTTAGAGGCTAGAACTTATTGAAACATAATATAATATACTAACTTTCGAGTACTAAGTTATATCATAACTAAAGTTGCTACTGTTAGTAGCTACCTCCTAGTAGTACACCATATAACTTGTATACTATACACTGACCAGTTAAAAATAATTTATTTACCTCAAACTTGCCGATTTGAAATCAATCTTATGTATCTGACCACCTTTGGGTCCTATTCGACAATTTTGGTTGAGTCTTCAAAAATCAGGTTTCGCCACGCCACTAAAATGTCCGATAAAAAATTCTCTATTGTTAATATAATGTAATATATATACCTATATTATAATAATCAATTATTGTTCTTCTATTTATTTTTTTGATGTTGATAAATGAATTCAGCAAAGTCACGAATTCACTCAGTAGGTATAATACATATTATATTGCATATAATACAATTATTGAATGCATATATATGTTCAATTTATTAAAATATATTTACATATTACATTGATTTAACATATAATATAATTAACTATAATTTTTAATTTTGCTACAACACTTAAGCAAACCTTACAAACTATACGTTATAATTTTAAAAGTATACAATAATATTGTTTAAGTACATTTTGTAATAATAACAATAATTAAGGTATTTAATATAATACCTTTCAGAGATAGTTTAAAAGACATTTGTGTACAAAAAAAAGGAATTAGCAGGTTAAATGCCTAATTAATATTTTGTACTCTGTAGAGTGTAGATAATTTAATGTAATTTTACGAATTCATTGAAAATTTTAAAGTAATATAATATGCTTATACTTCAAATTCTTAAGCGAGTATAATTTTATTATAATAAGATATTTAAAATTATATAGGAAATACTGTATTCGTTTATTCGCAGGTAAATAATAATTAAACAAATAACTAACAATAATTTATCGTTAAGAAAATTAGAATTATTTTAGGTTTTTATGACATGTAAAATTAATTATTTGAATGGATTGCTTTTTGGTGTATAATTTGAGCTATAAAAAACTTCGAATCGACCGATTAATTAATTAATTTCAAAAGGACAGAAATAAATTGGATATATTCTCTAAACCGTAATAACATAACGAAGAAAACACATATATAGATAGACTTCGGGCACGTATAAATAGTGTAAAAACGTTTAATCATTTAATATTATGAAAACAGTTTCGAAGACTTAGCACTATAATATACAACATTATTCATTCAATTCGACAGAAATCTGTGGACATTGAGCAGGGGATCCATCCGTATATCTAATACATACAGCTAGGTATGACACTTCAATTTGTTTCAGCCACTATAGGATCACATGGTATAACGGAAGACAGTAACGCGAAAGTCCATCATAATGCGATTACGATGTTCGCGATTTTTATTTATTTTTATTTATTCTATTTTTATTTATAGTTTTTTTTTTTTTTTTTTTTTTTTTTTNTTTAATATTTGTTATTAATTTCTGTTTTCTATAGTTTTCTACGTTTGGCAGCCGACTGGGAAATCTCATATTTTAAGAATTAATATAGTTAATTTTATTCATAGGAGAATGAAAATAAACGTTCCGCAGAAATTTAAAATTTTCGTGACAAATTGATATCAATTGTAAAGAAAAAAATCGTACAAAAACTCTTAAAAATTAAACAACGAAATACATGATACGCATTAGCGAAATACGATATTTATACGAGCACGATCGATTGACAAACGCGTAGTTAGCTACCATTATTTATATGGTATATATAGATTATAGGTTATATATTTACATACACTCGTCGAAGTATTATTAAATATATATCTAATAATAATAAATATATAGTCTTTCGATAGATTGTTTGAGCAAACGTCAACGTTTCGTTAATGAATACGATGATGCATATATACTTTTTTTTAAATAGGAATGTATACCTAATAATAATATTATTATAATAAGTGTGTATTATACATTAGGTATGTATACTTTTAGAAAGTTGGCGTATGCAAGTGGATAATAAAAATACATCGATATACAATATGATACACGTGTATAGTTAATTGTGCACATAATTAGATAATATATTTTATTGTAATTATTATGCGCTTTAAAGATTGCCGTAGGTCATAAACTTGTGAAGTTATAACGTATTCAACGGTAATTTCACATGATACTAATGTCGGTATGAGTATTATATAGGTATAGGTATAATAGGTGTCCACGCTAAAAAAAAATTACTCGAAAACACGATTTTATACTACCTATACTATCCGTTTTCAACTAACAGTATTTATTTATTTAATTTTTTTCACCGATCGAATTAATATATTTGTGTATGCGACCATCAATTATAGGAACGATAATAAATCTCTACGACTGCATCCATCGTCTCCGTTCTGAGTATGAGTATAACTATAGTGCATTACGCTGCAACGCACTGCACAAATACGAAAAATACAAGCATAATATAATATTATATAAATATAAAATCATATATATAGGTATTATGTTTATTTATGTATAAAAAACGCTCTTCGACCTCGAAACACGATCCCAGTGATCCCACTGTTCGTTTTAAGACGTATACATATGCAGATTTGCGAATAATTCGTGCTCTGTGTGGTGTTTTGAATGTTTATTATTATTGCAATAAACGACCGTATCGATGCTTCGGGTAGAGGGGGTTTATCTGCCTTAAAAGGTCCTCTCGATGCAAAATAATAATGATGTATTTTTTTTTAAGGAAATTATATTGTAATACATATTCTATACATATAGGCAAGCATGGAGTATTAATCGGATGTTGATCTATATATTATTCAGAGCTTGCATATATTCTAATTGTTTTGACTATAATCGTACATTTTAGCAATTAATAATATCATAGTTTAGATTTCCATTATACGTCGTGTTCCATTCAATTATTATCAAAATTGAATGTTAATCGTATATTATAAAAGTGCTGATGTAGTGTTTAATTAATACAAGTAACTTATTAAAATCATACTCAAAAAGGATTCTCGAAACAGAGACTCTATCCTCATACAGAAATTTTAATTTATAATATGTCATTTTATACGATTTGACCCTAAAGGTACAACAGCTCACTACTCACCACTAAAGAATACGTAAAAAGAAGCTCATAGAATTATTAAAAGACAAAAGCTGGCAAACAACTGCAGGATTATTTTAGAGGTATATCTCTTTAAAAGCATCAGACAAAAATAAACTTATTGAAAATTTTGTGTATACTAGTTATTGTTAATCAGAAGAAGCGAGTGGCCAATTTTTTCACCTCCGTGCTAAAAACACGATGGAGGTATAGTCTAGTTTTCAAAATGTATTATCATAAGCTAAAACATATTATATATGTATTATGTATACAACATGCGATGGCGACTTTAGTTCAAATGCGTTTGTAATATCGTATCGTCAGAAACTTATTTATTGATTACTCGAATAATATAATATGATCACGTGTTTATCGCAACGCTATAGATACACGTTATTTTGGTAGTTTTAGGAAATATGTAATTTAAACCTTAAAAAAATGATTTCGATAAAATATCACACGATCAGCTTTTTTATTGCTGTTATATAATATAATATGTAATATAGAACACACATTATACAATATAAATATTTTCAATACGACGACGAAATTCATCGGGATTAGTTATTTTCCCGCCTAACAATACTCCATAAACACAATAGTTGTATACAGTATACACACTATCATACTGTCATAATATATATAGTTATCATATTATACCTCTATAAGCATTAAACGTCTATATACGACGCGTGCGAATCTGTACGCCGCAGATTCCGTCCGTTTATTGTAATATTGTATTGACGTATTGTATTTTAACATAATAATATAATAACACGCACGTGTGTCTACACGGGTTTTTCAAAGTGTCCGATTGACTACGATTTGCGTACGTTAAAATAAAAAAACAAAACAAACGTGTCCACGACGCGTGCGCAGGCTAGAACTATTTAAAGATACCACGTCCACAGGACTGGGAATAGGAAATGATTTTTTATTTTCAGTTTTCACACGTAATAATTATTATATTTTATTAAATGCGTTCAGACGCGTTTAGATAACACGTCATATTTAATGATTAATAATGGATAGGACATAATAATATAGCGTTCACGACTAACGAAAATATGTATGTATTAAATGGAGATGTGGTTATATTTCGTCAAAATGATATTATAGTATTGCTTTTCATCCGCAATAATAAATTATATTATTCATGTAAGGCTACCGCCAGTCGCCACCAAAGTTCAACAAATCGAAACCGTTCGGGGTCGGTGACTTTTTTGTTTGGGGGTTAATTTTTTAAATCTTTCCATTCCTTATCATTTCACTCTAATAAGATGTGCCGATGCAGTCATCGCGTTTGACGAGTGGTGCGACTGCGGCGGACACACGGCACTAACAGATATTTCGAGGATGATTTATATTCGCGATTGCGACGGACGTGAATCATGTATTATATCGTTTATTCGGTATACCTATAATGACTTATGTATATTATCTACGTATAAATGGTATGTACATATTAAAATAATGAGCCTGCAACGGGATTTTAACGGATATCTATAAAATAATACTTTAATCGGCACCGTACGTGCGCTCGTAAAAGTCGATTTCGTGCGGCAGCGCCAGGTTGCTGCGGCGCCGGGGTATGCTAGACAGCTGGAAGTCGATGGGTTGCCGTTGGTCGTAAAGTGAGGGTGCCTGGAATATTATGGCGCACGTTCCGACTATGCAGGCTAAAGTGAACACCCACAGGAAGAATCGGTCGAACACCATCGAAACGTACTTCCAGTCCTCGATCACCTGAAGTATTCATAAGTATTATGGTATATACTGTTATATGTGTAAATCAAACTAAAAATAATATTATATTATATTCGCTAACTATATATTTTCACCCGGTCTAGAAAATATGATATACAAGTATGAACAATTATATACACGGGAGTGCGGTATATTATACAGTAGTGATGTGTACCTTGCGAGATGCAAAAATCAAATGTAAATTGTAAAATTGACCGATGTACCGAATTGACCCCCGAAGTTTTACACGCTTTTACCCCACTTGTCATATCACATTATCACATCTATATTTAAATGTTCATACTAACCGAAGTAATTCAAGATTTATATTTATCTAGCTTCTGTTTAACATAACATTAACAGAAGAATAGTTGACATTTTTTAAGTTTGTAGTGTTAAAGTAACATTTTAATTTTATTTTAAGAAATTATTCGCAATATAAAATCATATTTACCATTTAAAAAATGTTAAAATAATTATTAGTGTATTAAGAAAATATATATTTATTTGAATTGTTAGTACACACATATTTGTATTACATGCATTATATTAAACTCTGCGATATAAATAATTATTATTGCCGTTGGCACTTAAAATAAATTAAGTACGGGGATAAATGAATTAGATGATGTAAAAACGTTGACGAAATGATATGCCTTCGTTAATTTTCAATATCAACACCACTTCGAACAACAACTGTACACTAATACATGATGGAGTATTTGTAAAAAAGATGTTATTATACCTATATAGTTCAAAATAATGTATATGATTGGAAATGTATGTGAGCGCGGAGGTGTTAATGAGTCACCAACTGTATGATTATTGTTTTTTTCTCTTCTGTATTGCCGTTAGTTATTATACAATTTTCTAGCATGCGCTAATATTTTAAATTATAACTAGGACCCGGATTTTTATATGAATGCATAATCGTTATTCTTCTACACTATTTAGATTAGAATAAATCTGATTAAATATATCTACAAAACTTGTAGATTTTGTATAGTAATTATTATTATTATTATTTTTTTTTTTGTGTGAGTAATTAAGTAAAAATAAATATTAATTCATACTTCAAAATAGTAGAATATAAGTAACATATTTAAAAAAAAAAAAAAACTTTAATTTTAATCAAAGCTTCATCGCATTTTTATTTTAACGAACTATTGTGCTATTTTGAGTAAATAATAATCGCTTTATCAACTAGAAAAATGAAAAATGTTCTAATTTTTTTCAGGCAATACTATATTTAAAATTTGTTATTAATGTAATTTTAATTATTGTTTCATAATAAATCAAAATAAATTTAAATTACCTTATATATTTCGTAAATCTTTAATACACTTTTTACCATTTTCTAATTATTTTATGTACCTATGAACATATGTGTTTTTCATATTATGCTCAAATATATTTTTTATAGTTATAAATTTTGATGAATATGTTTTGCATACTTTTGACATATTGTGTATACATTCAAAACTTTTTGCATAAAAACCCGGGCTTAGTTATAACTTATAATGGTATACTATAGTTATATTTTTGTATTTAACGGTTTTCGAATGACCTTTACATATATAACGATGTGTTTTTTTTTAGCTTTCTTTAGTAGTAAAAGTAATAACTTTTTATTATTTTTTTTTTTAGTTTAAATAGATATGGGGTTATAAAAATGTGTTGTTTTTGAATTGTACAATTTACCATTTAATATTTTAAGATTTGAACATTTAATACAACATTAATCGTATGATAAGCTAATCGTAATTCAACATTTTTTATGAAGATATTTAATAATTTCATAATTACAAGCGGTTGTATGTATTATCTATAATATTTTTATTTGATTAAAATGTGGAATTCGGCATAAAATTGACATTTTAATAGAAATAAATACTATATTTAATATACAGGGTGATTCATCAGACATACAACCCCTATTTTTCTTTTCATAATAAATTTATCCACATTTCGACTTTTTAGAAATTTTAATTATACTCTAGTAGGTGTAATGAGTCATTTTTTAAAATAGTTGAATAAATCGAATGCAATCTTCAAATAACGTCCATGGAGTGTCTTATAGCGAAATCAACTAACTTCTTTTTTTCAACTGAAAACTACTCTTTTTTCTAATAAATTGTTTAATTAGATGACTTTTTGAAATATTGAGGTAAGTATCTAAATAGATATTCGAACGAGTAGTTTTTGAATTATTTAACTTTGTGTATAAACGATAAGATAAGAAATCTTTATAACAATAAATTTGGATGGTATATGGGGACTAAATATAATGATTTGAAGATTAGATTAAGTAATTAATTAATATATTAACATTTTAAAAATTGTAAAAACTGTCTGAGTAGTATATTGGTTGAAATATGGTAGTATATATGGTAGTAGTATATTGGTAGAATATTGTATTTTAAGTACTAGATTAAATATGACCTATATTTTACCCCCATTTTTAAAGAATAGAACCTACCTTTATCCTTATTATGTACATTTAGAAAACTTAGAACTACTCGTTGGAATTTTGATTTAGATACATTAACATTTAAAATAAAATTACTAACTTCACAATTTACTGAAAAAAGTAAGTTTTCATTTGAAGAAAAAAGTGTATAATATACATTTTAAATTGTCGAAAAGCCTAAACACAATAGATTCTGCTTAATGGAGATGCCGGTTAATTAAGAAAACCGCTTAATTGAGGAAATTCTACAATTACCAATATATTATATAAATTAATGATTCTAATGTAAATATTCACCATTTGTCTAGATCATGAAACCGGATATATTTTTATTAATTATATCGATAATCTGTTAATATTCTTTATCAAATAAACATAGATAACATCAGTTTTTTTCATCAAATATCCGTAGCGTTGGGTTTTTGGAAATGGACAAACGAATTAATATAATATATTATAATATATAATGTATAGTGTATACAAATTGTATTTGAAAATATGGACTCCTTAAATACATTTTAAAATTTCAAAAATCAGAAATGAAATTCATTAATTATTAAAGGGAAAATTTGAGATATTATTGCTTGGTGAATTACCCTGTGTATTGAAAATATAAACGTTTTATAAAACATCGAACGTAAAAAATGTTTGAATAAACCATCAAATTATAATAAAGTGTTACCATTGCATAATACGATTTTTATATTTACTTACGTTAAGTCACGTTTTTAGAATAAAATATTTGTTTCAAATTAGAATATAATATGATAATTGACAATATTTAAATATAATATATCCTAGACTGACAAATCATCTCCGTTCAGATTCGTTTTTCGTATACAATGATGCCTATCATTGCATTCAAATTTAACCTACCCTAGTCCGAAGTCCACCTCACCCCCTAATGTACAGCAGAGCGGTACTCACTTACCCGCTGTTAAAGACAGGAAGATAAAATTTAGTTGAAATTCGAGCTAATATATATTATAGTAAAGAATAAATTAACATAATATCTAAATCTTATAACTAATAAGAGTACCAATTATTAATAATTTCTTATAACCGAATAAATTTATAAAAATTATCTTATGTTTTGTTAAATTGTTAAGCATATAATTTTGTTTTAAATGAAATACGAAATCATACAATAGTTTACTATTTAGATAATTTAAATAATATACAGCTCTTCTGTATGATTATTATAAAATACATTTTCGATGGACTTACACATTTTTTATGGTTAATACCAATAACGAGTGTAAGTTAGTTTATGTACTCAAAATTTCTTATAAAAATTTTAAAGATTAGTTATTTTATTTGAAATAATAAATTAATGATTGGTGAAGGGGAATCATAATGCGATCAACTTTAAAACTTATTTTTAATCTCTGAAATGTTCTGCTCTTCTATGAATATTATGGTTTTAAGAGTTCGATTATAGGTTTATATTATAATCTGTACTATGATTTTATGAAGATAAATGAAGATAAAATATAACATGGATAATGGATATACTGATTACAATTTTTTTTTTTTTTTTTAATGTAAAAAAAACCTACATAGTATATTTGCATTTCTATATTATAATTATTATTATTAACGATTCATGCGTTTATATAATACAAACATTAAAGAACTTGAAACTAATAAAAACCATTAACCTATTTGAATATTGTATAATGTATAATTAAATTATTATTTGATTATTATATTCTATTCATTTACCTCTTTATCTTTGTCTGCGTCTTTGATATGTTGAGCAATATAACAGACCCCTTGTAAAGCCTTGAGTAGATCAGGGGACATTGTCTTTGGCATTACATTCTCCGCTAAAGAAATATCTTAATTATTTTTTATTAGTCGTTGTATAAGTATACATTTCATAGTATACGCATACTAGTCATACTACGAATTTATAATAGACTACAAATATAAAATATTTTCTATGTTATAATACGAGTATATGATATCGTAGTATTTATATATAATTTTTTACCAATAGTGAACAAATAAATAAATAAAACTATAGGTATAGACTAGAGGTAGCTGTATAGTGTATACTATTAAAATATTCATCGAATTACTGTGTAATGACTTACGATAATTGTGAGGCTGTACTGACTGAATTTTTTTGAAGGACCAGTGTCTCTGGGTCAAAGATGGAGGCTTCTGATCTGTACCACCACTATCGCTTATACTGTCTCGACTGTGGATTATAATAATATTATAAATTATTATATCAGTTATAACTATACTAAACATGTGATTGCACATCCATCAAAATCAAGACATTTCACATGTTCAATGATTGGTAAAATTGTTTTAAAATTAAGCATATATTGTGTAATTTATATAACTTGACCAGATACCTGTAGTCTAGTTCGTTGAAGTAACCGGGTGAGCTTTGGAATCCGTCGTTGGTCATCAGCGAATACGGTGGTCTACGCATCATAAGTATCTGTGGCATCATGTGCAGAAACACGGTCCTCACCCAAGGCGACAAGGTATGGGTTGATGGCGACCTTTGGAAGATTCGATTTCATTAATAGTCGCCTAACGGCCCTAACGTAATATTATACATAGGAATAAGATCTGCACAATAAATGCACACTTACCGGAAATGGATGTTTAACACGACCACGGTCATACCGATCGACATGGACACTAGAACCATGGTAAACAATAAGTACTTGCCAAGGAGTGGAACGGCCAGTGATGTCGGGGGGATGATCTCAGCTAACAGCAAGAAAAACACTGTCAACGACACTAGTATATTACTGCACAGAGTCACCTGAAGTATATAAAAAGTTACGAAATATTATCACAGTAATCATTCGTAGTATTAAAAGTAGGTAAGTTAAATTTTTATAACAGTTAATTCATTACAAAATATGTACATCTCTTTGTGTACTATTGTATTGTTTATAATAAATGTATATGTATTACACTTTATAAGTTACATTTGTTGTGTTCCAAAAATCAATTACCCTTTAAGTACGTTTTATATCTTTATTAAATATACCTTCTTAGTTCTTAGTATATGAAACTTACGCTATGTTTTTACTTATTTAATTTGGTTTGTAAGAAACCTAATTACCTCCAAATTTAAAATCTTCAAGCACAGACCGCATAAAAACCTTGGCTAAAAGTGTCTTTATGTACATATCCACAAGTGACAAGTCAACAGATTCAATGCACTTCCATCTCAACATATAATATCACCACTTACACGATGCCTTCAACGCTGACGTTCTCCTGACTTGATTACTTAAGTACCATCCTAGCATTTAGTATTAATTCGCTAACCAATAACCATTAGTCATACTAAACCATTATAATTTAAAAATGTATTTATTTGTCGCACTTAGTAAGTCAAAACATTATGTATATTTATATGTTTATTACCATTAGCTATACTAGCTATAGACAGCACAAGCTAGGGATATCTTATTTTCAACAAAAAGGAAAATTTTATTTAATTTAATTTATACTAAATAGTGAATTTATATATAACTATTTTAATCAATCTAAAATAATAATTTGACGAATTAAAAAACAGTTTCAAGTATATAATTTTGAACTAGTCGATGTGTCCTATAAATTGTATTGTTTTTGATAAAAAAATTTTTTTCTAAAACTGTTGAAAATACGTCTATAAAATGGTTTATTACCTTTTCACCAGAGTCAGATGGCAAATAGAACACCAACACCGTCATGAATGTTAATCCAACGCATGGGATGATCAGATTAACTGTGTAAAACAAAGTCTTGCGTCGCATTTTAATATTGAACGTAATGTCTGAAAAAAATTCCATAACGTATATAATTATTTATTATACATATAACAATATAACATATTTACTTATTACATTTTCAAAATTTTAGATAAATTTTAAATTTTTTACAATATATATCTATTTACATCATTCTACGGTAAGTCGGTATTGATTTATATGTTAATGATAACTTATAATATTCTAATTCTTAATACTTATATTTTATAGGTATTTATTTTGTTATTGACAAAAATTAGTTTAACTGCCACTTGTTTAACCTATACCCTATTATAATAAAAAAATACATTACCTACTATTTTTTTCTAATATCAAATAAGTAATAAGATAGCTTTATAATATAGGCAGACTGACCGTCTTCACTTAGAAACGTTTTTTGTATGCAATGATTTATCATTAAATTCAAATGTAACGCACATATTAACGTGACCTATATTCATAGTGAAAAAGTTAATTTGATATCTACTAACGTTTAACATAACACGTTTTAATTTATTATAGATTTATTTGAAAAAACCGAAAATAAAAATGCATTTTCTTACGTACTCGTACTACACATAGGGGGTTTGTCTTATTTAGGTATTTGAAACTGCTTGTTTTTTAATTTGAAAAATTACTTTATCTTGTATTACTGTGATAACTAGATTAACTGACATCCAGTAGATAAAATAGTGTCTTCAATAATTGATTTATGCATGATCTTTGTATATCTATACAGTTTGCTTTAATTACGGTATACCTAAACTAAAGAGTTTTACCTTTCTATAAAATTTACCTATCTCATAAATAAAAAAATATTTGTCAATTGTATGGAATATTTGAAAATTAGTCCATCTTTATTTTCAAGTGTGTAAATAATTGAATATCCTTGGAAATAACATTTTTTTTAAAATAC
Organism: Aphis craccivora; assembly: GCA_009835225.1. NCBI lineage: Eukaryota > Metazoa > Arthropoda > Insecta > Hemiptera > Aphididae > Aphis > Aphis craccivora. The sequence continues at coordinate 12,286 of VUJU01001354.1, read as the reverse complement.
CAATAGCAGTATTATCATATAGTTGTTGAGTATATAAATCTATAAGGAATAAACAGTATATTATATTGGTAGTAAACATTGGTACTAAATATTACTTAATACCAGTCGATGATAGTAAATCAAAAAATGAAATAGATATTTAAGTTTAATATAATATTAATATATTATACTACCTACTGAATATTATATTAGTTTTTCGCTGTTATTTTGTTTTTTCAAATAATACGTGATTATTAAAAAAAAATAAGTTTTAGTTTATCAATATTATCTTATTTCCTACACAACTAAACGTCTACATAAACCCACAACAAAAATGTCATTAAATTATCACAATGACGCATTTGTACACCATAATCAAGTATTGACGAAAAATTAGGACGTCATAAAATATAATTCATGATAATAGATTGAGATATTTTTATTGAACTAAAATATTGAATTTGTAACTTTAAGGTTTTTATAGTGGCCAAATGTATTATATGTTATTTCGTACACACAGATTTATTATTAATACAGATAATGCAGAAATGAATAATATCATAAATATTTTATTTACATGTAAATGTTTAAAATATGATAATATTATACTCCAAGTCTAGAAAATTCTATGATCTAGTGATCTTCTATAAACCTTACTTTCTAGTTTCTGTTAACAGTAATACTAGTAAAAAATGACAATGACATTATTGATGAAACAATATTATCAGTTATTAAAATTGAAAGTATTTTATCCATTTGAGGTTAATTGGCCAATGTTCAAAAATCGTAAGACCGCCATTATTAACAACAACAGTTGGTACTTTTGTTCAGACAGCGAAAGTTGTTCTTAATGTTAGACATTAATCACTTATTATTCCATATATGATGTAAAATAAGATATTATTTATTATACATATAATCAGCCTATTCAACATTTTTATTTTATGACATTTGTAGTATTGTACATGCGCAAACCTACTAAAAATTGATGTCCCTCAAATATAGGTAGATAAATACCTTGTTGTCTTAGCAATCGCTGAGTACAATATTAAATTTTATCAAGTAGATATTGGTATTAAGTACTACTCATTTATATGAATGACTTGCCATATACCTGTCATATTATAAACGTAACTCATGAAGTCCGAATCGTTATATCAATGTAAACATTCATATAGCACGTCATAATATTATGTTGATATATTTATGGTACATCATAATATGGGTATATGGGTATGGGTGTGGTATGCATCTTACTTAAATAATAAAATATACGTTCTTCATATATTTGACTATATTTACATGATTTACATAAAAAAATTCAATAATATTGTGCTTTAATTCACCTGTATATGATTCGGAGCAACAAGAATAGAATTCTTCGTTCCTGATCGCAGGGACTTCGAGTAAATCCCATTCGACAGACAGATAGAATTCGCTTAGATCGATACCAACGTCCACACGGTTTCTGCCCTGCGATTGGTCGATATGCCTCAAGTCTACCTGTACGATTTAACGAAAAGTTACGGTTAGCCTGACTTGTCCATCACTATTTTAATAATACGAGTATACCTATTATAACAATGTTAACATTATTGAATAGGTAACTACTTACCTGATTTCCGTTATAAGTCCATGAACCGAACATCATGTAACAGTTCTGTTCGTCAAAAGGAAAGTACAGGACATTTATCTCGCAGTACGATTTGTAGATAGCTGGAGGTGACCATAATACTTCACCAGTATACTTGAGCACAGCTTTTGTCATTAGGGTAACTTCGTAATTCCCGTCGGCACTACACAGTATAGACATAAAATATTTATTCTCAAACTTGTAAAACATCTAATATTATTAGTTGTCAAATTTAATAGATTTACGAGTAAAATAGTCAAAACTGTTATATGCCATTTAAATACACAGGTACGCACATTTTTTTTACGCTTTTGTATCCTCCTTTTAATTGGAGTATTTAGGTATTATTATCAGAAAAAGTTGGTCTAGAATCTAGAATCTAAAATCAGTGGGTCAATAACGGGCCTAACAGCTAGTTATTAAAAAATATAAGTTATAACCGTATTATACTGCTTCTATAATAAGTATAATAATTATTTTTATTAGTATTATAAAATTATGATAACAAATTTAGTAGCATTAAAATTAATTTAAATTTTCTCCATAATTTACGTACTTTAATACAGCTCTACGAAAACAAACCCAAGGTCAAACGAACATATCATAGTAAATAAATAATAGAAAATATAAATACATATCATACGATATTACATAAATGAATCAATATATATAATATCTATTTTATATATCCCTCTATAATTATACAGTTAATAAACGCATTTCAATTGGAATTTTTACTGAAAATATTATATAAACACTAAATGTCAACGAAATATTATCCACCCACAATTGGTTTTTCGTTAGGCATCTAGACTCATCTGTGTGATCGTTGGCAACAATTACAGCTTGTTTACGTAATAAATCATGAAGCTAAAAATTATTTGTGAAGATTTATGAACAACAATAATTAATAGTGTTAAGATATTTTTAGTACATTTTTATAAATAATTTAATTATTTTGGTGTTTACGATTTTTATGGCAATGTTAAGTAAACGATTTACTTGTTAAACAAAACTATGTCTGGCAACCAAATATGATCCGAAGGTACGTATAATCTATCTAAGCCACCATAGTCTTTGGGATCCCATTTCAAATTGCAGTCAAACCATTTCTGAATCAACCACACGCTCGTTGTCATCACTTGACTTTTAAGATTCTATAAAAAAAAAAATGTGTTGAAATACATGCTGAATTAACTATAGTAATATCCGTCGTCAAATCCATTACCATTTCGGTTAGCTGAGTAAGTTTTAAACCCATCCAAACAGTTAAATTCTCCGAATGATTTTGGACTGGCCTGATCAACCGATTGTAGTTACTTAAAAGGTCATCGAACAGATGTTTTTTGTAAGGATTTCCTTCAAACTTTGTATCTAATTACATTTTAAAATAATTAATAATGCGGATCAATTAATAATATATATATTTGATTGAAAATTAATTACATTATTTAAACAAATAAAAATCAAATAATTACCAAAAACAATAATTTTAATTAGCACCATTTACCGATAATAATATTTAAAAAAAAAAAGAATATCTACCTACAGTTTATAATATTATAGAAACTAAAAAAGTATGAAATGCAAAAACTGTTGTTCATCTGGTACTTATATAATCATTAAACTAGTAACAATTATTATGATCTATAAAAAATAATAATATAACATTATCGATTAATTTATTAACTCCTAGATTCAGAACCGTAATTTTTAGAGTGGAAAACATTGAAGAACCTTCAGTAATCAATTTAGCTCGTCCAAAAAATACTATATTACTACATATGTATATTGTTTAATTAGGTGTAGGTATGTCTTGGATGGAAATCGTTCACGAGTCTGTGTCGGTAGAATAAAATGTCTAGCTTCTATAGTCAAAGATTTAAATTACAACTATACTTGGATTACAGTATTTATAAGAAGGTGCGTTTTCTGATAATATAGCTTTATCAAGTGATAAGGTTTCACTATCCCTTCAACATAACAAAACGACAATCGATTTTTGCTTATACTTGGATAATATTATTAGCTGTAATGTGTTATACACATTACGGTATTACGTAACAGTATAAAATTATTGGTTTAACGTTATCAATTTACCACCAGATTCGTATATATGTGTATAAAAATCTAAGTATCTAAGTATGTGTAAGACGTAACATGCCAGTACCTACTATCTGTGAGCCTAACTCATATACCTACTACAATAAAACGAATCAATATATTAACTAGACTAAGGAACTATACGAGTTAAATTAATAGAATTCCATTGGACGAGTAGAATACCACAAATAAATAGCATACATGAACCAATGTACCTATACCTACTATTGAATTACAGAACATAATTTAAATAGTTAAAAAATCATAGTGGTGTATTCAATAATTCTTTTAATTTTAAAATGTAAATGATTTAATTTTAAATACTCTTTCAACACATTAGCTCCTACACAATCGTTTTTGCTCATACTATTTACGTCTACATATCAAACATAATGAAATACAGGTCTTGTTCATTATACACGTAGGTAATATCAATATTTTACTTACTGTTAGTCGCGAAATCACAATAGCTGAGAGGTAATAGTAACGGGAGGATAAATAAAATATTCATTTTAACGTTGTTAAAAACTAAAACACAGCACAGGAAGTTCACTAAACGTATATAGTGGAAGACCAACTTACATTTCTCGTCAGCTGCTCGTACTTTTCGCGCAATGCTAGAAAATCAATAACCACGCCCTCGCGTCTCCAGCTTCCACCCCGTTCCATGAAAAATTCGAACGGGCCCGTACGGCCACACTGAAACACGCAATGACATATTATTTCTTTCGTTTAGGTACTCCTAAAATATTGTGTTGTCAAAATTCGATTCAAATTCCAACAAACAACAATACTTATTATTAAATTAAAAATTACAATTAAATGTGTACAATTTATTGAACGAATTTAATTTAATTTAGTTAAAGTCGAATGTCCATAATATTATTCAAATATAAAATAATATTTACATTTAACTCATTGTATATACTATATTATCATAAGTTATATAAAATATATAGGTACACCTACAGGCTATACTCTTGTGTTATGTCTAATAAGTATACAATTACCCTAAATAATTGTTGAACTGCAGTATTATTATTATTATTATATATACCTATAAATACATATATTTAATATGATAATATAATATTAGGTAATCTTCGTAGATAATGTAGAAAGTTATATATACTTTAAACTTAATTATAACTGTTAACAATATGGTCACTTATATATTATATGTAAGCAGTATATTTTTTTAGTCGAAAAATATATTGCTATTTGTTATTAAATTAACCCTTACAAATAGTTTTGAAATAAATTATTATTTAAATAAAAATAAAATGGAATACCTAGGTACAATAATTGATTTATATAATATTCTAATAAATATATACATATGAACTCGAATGTATATATTAAGCGTTTCTCAGTATTGTATAGTACAATACTCTTACTAACCTTTCCAGTGTATTGGAAATGTCCATGTTAATTTTAGAAAACTTGATAGGTATACCTGAAATACCGGGGCAACGAAAAATTAAAAAAATTCTAGATAATTAATATTCAAGTTTCAAAATGTGTTACCGCATCACATAGGTACTGAAGTATACAAGTCGGAATCTCGTTTCTATAATAGTCGGCTTAAAGCATTTTAATAAACCAAACTTTCAATGCCTTGCCATCACCTTCATGATTGTTTACGATTAATTGTGTTCATGTCATACAGGTACCAATATTTATTAAGACACTCTATATATAGTATATTCACGTGTTTGTAAATTCAAAACATGTAAAAAAAATTAATTTTATATTATTGTAATTATAATTAATTATTAACAATAATTTAAAATTATTATACTTATACTCGTATAAATATTAAAATATTCAAAACACGCTCTTGACTTTACTGTATAGTGTATACTGACACGTAAGTAGGTACATGGTGCATAATATATTATAATTCAAAAAAGGTAAAATAAAAAACTATGTACATATAAATTTTAATGTTTAATAAAATTTAATTGTTGAATCAAACCACAAATTGGTATAAATAAATAATTCACAATTGTATAATCATTGCAAAAATGTAAAAGTGGTATGTACGTGACAGTGGTTTATATTTTGGCAAAAACTATACATATAAATCAGGGGTCGGAAACCTGCGGCTCTTTTAGAATGAAATCTCAGCTCTTTAGACTTTAGAGTATGAATCCATATTGATATCCATAAACCATAACTTAAAATTCGATTTTATTTTAAAAAAATAAAATTTATCTAAATTTAAGACTTATATTTTTTTTAATGCTTACCAATTAATTCCATATGAAATCGTTCAGTGAAAATTATAGTCATTTTTTGTACTATGTTTTTTTTACCTTAATGAGTACTGCACTTTATAAATCATGATTTTTCAATTATTAAAGAAAATGGTTTATTTACACGAAACGGAGGTTCCGTACCCCTTGCTATAGATGATATTATTATAGACAGTATATTTACAATTATTTTAAAATATATAAGTAATGCAATAGATAAATATATTTTAACAAATTAATTAGTATAGTTTAGATCAGTGAAGTAAAATATACCGAAACCACTTAACGTTGTACAGATAGTAACGTAAACATAAGAGAATAAGATAAATTAGTGTTGGATAGCTAAATATAGCTAATATTTGATAATAAGACTAAATGTCCGAAGGATTCGTCCCTACACTTATAAGTACTGAACAATACTATTAATTCAGATCTTCTGATCTTTGGAAAGTTCTCGAGGTCGTGTATTCGAAAATTTTATCAAGTACACAGAGTAATAAAATGTGTAGGTACCTATATAAACTATAATATTAATGTGAAGTATATAATAATCATGTACCTTACCTATGGCCTGCAGCTGTCTATAATAATATATTATTATGTTGTAGTATAGTAAGTTACACAAATTAAAAACTCCAACGTATGAATCTAAATAAATGCAACACTGATTTAGCTTGTTAAAAAGAGGTCCAATTGTCGCTTGCAAGACACAGTGTTGAGAGGTGTTGTTAATATGGCTGGTGATCATGCACAGGCGAAAAAACGACACGGTCATGAAGACCAGAGAATGGCTTTCGACTTTACCAGAGGCGGTAAATACACAAATTCGGACATCTCTGGTTTCTGACGGCAGAACGCGGCACATACGAAAGTTATACATCTTGCACTTCATTGTCACAAATACTTGTAATTCATACATGAACTTACAATGCAGATCGTCTTTTTCATCAGTGATGAAGATTTATATTGGGAGTAACCATCTACACACGACAACCTGACCGTTATTTATTATTTTTAAGCCGTTCTACAACGATATGTAAACATATTATTTCAATAATTGTTTATAATAAAACGCTGGAATAGCCAGGGTCTCTCGTATAATTATTTACTATTGGTCCACAGAGCCACAGAAAGTTCCGGATTTTTTTTTTTAACTATCTTGCTTTTATTGTAATTATTAACATTCTTCTTAGGCCTAGGCACAGAACAGTGCAGAGGTATTAATTAATATTTATGATCGATGAGATCAGAATAAAATATAGGTACATTGATATTGTATAAAATACTATATAATGTATATGATTTCGTTTATATCAAATAAAGAGCTTATTCATACAGAATTATCTTAGATTTGTATATTTGCCAATTTTTTTTTTCTGAAAAATAAACAACACAAAACTAACAATGGATTAGAGTAGATTGCTTTTTATAAATGTCATATAATATTATGTAACGCTAGAAAATATAACAACGACTATTTATATACCGACTGTCTAAGACAGTCTAAGTACAGGGTTTTGTAGAGAAAACTTCTCTCCAACGTGCACACTTACAATATATAGACTGTTGATTAATACCTTCTATACTTTTATAACTAATATAAATAATAACCATTAATAACTTTAATTAAAAATATTTTGCATTATTGCATTTGAATACCTACCTACTTGAGAAATGTTTATTTACAGTACATAATACAGTGTACAGTGTATAATAGTACATAGTGAATTGTTGATATTTCAATGCGTTTACGAGTTCAATGATTTTTAATACTTGTACATTCAGTTCACAGCCCAACTTATATGACTAATTATATAATTTATAATGGATTTTAAATCAAACTTCTGTTATTGATTATACTTGTTTTTATATTTTTTATCATTTTAGATTCTGATCGGACCGACTAATGTATGATTTTACAATAATGTGTTTTTTTCTATTTGTTAATCATCTTATAAAAAGCAGTAAAAATACCTTAGATTTTAAACTCTGGAGATGAGTTCTACGTAAAAGAGGGGTAACGGAATAAATATTGTCCATCATAATGCAATATATTAGATTCTGAGCGGAGCGAGGAATGTATTTTTAATATGTTGTATTTCATTATGTATTGAAAAAATATATGTATTTATTATTCATCAATGTACGATGAACCTATAATACATACTTACTGCTATAACGGGAGTCAATGCACAATGCATACATTGCATAATAAATCACTCATTGCGTATATTATGAATTTCAACCATTTTTACCATCACACAAAACCAATTTGATTTTTACACCTGATGAAAAAAAATTATTATTCGTTAAGATATCTACAAAAAATAATGACTGTTATCTATTTATAAGTACATTGTTTTAATATTGTATTATACAGTATATACCAACGCTCTATATTATAATCGTTATGACTATTTAATATTATGTATATCATTGTTATAAAACGGTTTTAAAGATATTAGTACATTGTTCTACTGGACATTTTAGTCGAACATTAATTCAAACGAAATATTTTCACACGGTCATTAATAATGGTAACTTTATAGTACCTATTCCAAACCACTGAAAACGAAAGGCGGATGATTTAATGCGGATTTATAGCTATTTCTGATAAATTGATACTATATTATGTTTTTAACAATTTAATATATACATAATCGATTGATTTTGTCGACACTGAAGATACGACACGATAAAATGGTGATAATAATATTAAAATAAAATAATAAAAACTTTAAACGCGAATAGCTATTCTAATTGACAACAGATACAATATTACCAATAAACTTAATAACTTATCACATTTTACGCGATGATTTCTTTACATTAATATATTATTATTATCAAAATACGCGAAATACTGCATAATTATTGCGTTTGTCGTAAGTAAGTATGTAATTCAATCGTGGTCATTCAATATTATAATAATATATACATTTATACTATCTTATTTGCTTCACGTGACATTTTTATAACTTTTCGTATAAAACTCAAAGTGATGTCATCCGTTTATTAAAAAAACGTGAAATAACACTATATAATTTCGTTTAAAATAAAGTGAACATACATGTTTTCATAGCCATTAAGACTGTTTGTTATTTAGGTATGTTTGAAGAGCAATGACATCTGTTTTGTGGACAGAATAATTTTATATCGCTCGTGGATAATATTATGGATAACATATAATATTATAATGTATAGCCACTAGTCACATAGGTGCCTCGGTACGTGCACAATGCACATACACACATATGTGGTATCACATTATACTACTTATGTATAATATACGACGACAAGTAAATTATTGTTATTTTGATGGGTGTTTTTAAACTTTGTTCTCCGCTGCATTAAAAATTAATAACAACAATATACGCGTTGAGGTCCATAAAAATAAGGTTTAAATAAGTATAATAACAACGACTCAATTTAATCCTGATATCGAATGATGATGATAATTTGATTTTACATTATGTAACGATTGAAATTATTTAATGATATGCTCGTAATTTTTGAAATATATTATATAATAATAACATTAAAAATATCGTGTTTTTTTTTTTTTTAAATCAATAATAACGACCTATGGCTATTGTTTTTTTGCATCACTGAGCCTTTGTCAATTACGAATTTCATTGACCATGACCTATACCTACATATTATTATTAATTATTGGTTATTAGTCATTATACATACCTACGTTATTTTGTTTAAATTTAATACTGAAAATTTACTGCCTAATGTCTGATGCTTCTGTAGTATAGATTCGTATTTCCACAACCCTGGCCAGACACGACTGCAGCGATGACACGTCATAATACATCATTTTGTTGATATTATTGCACCACAATATAATGTCTGGACTTGAAGTATGCGAGTACATGGGTGCATGTATACACGGTATACGATTGTAATGTAAAATATTGCTAATCTTTACGATAAGACAATAATATAATGCACAATTTATTATAAATCATATACGCGTTCGTAGTTTGTAGATTTCACCTATAATAGCTTTCTCCGTCATAGAGTATTCTTATTCTTTGGCTGTAGGAACGCGTGGGCCCCGCTGATTAGCATTATATTGCGTCGTTAATCGTTTTAATGTTATAAATTATAATATATTATTATTGTTACTCTACGTTGGATCGTACTGCAGCGCAGTTAAATGTAAACATGTAAATATACAACAGTGCCTACTGCAGTTATAGTTCGCGCAATCCGTATCGGAAACTGATCTATACTCGAATCGATCTCGTTTCATATCGGTTGATCGTAAACGTATCACTAATGCAGAAATATAAAAGTTTTAAGGCTTGCTGAACCGAATACCGATACAATAATGTATAATACACTCAAGGCTATATAATAATATAGTATGCAGATTAGAGGATATTTTTTTTACGTTGAACATTCATTATTTAAAAAAAACTATAGACATTTTTTTATTATCTAATTTGAAGTCGCTAAAACCATCATTATTTTAAAAAAAATTATCTTTTATTGTTTTAAATGTTTTAATGACAGTATTAGACGTTTTAAATTTTACATATTTATATTTTTCAGAGTATCGCAATGTGTAAAAATCGAAATTTGAATGAATAATTATAATAAGTTATAACTTTATAAGTATTTAAAGTCACAAGGAAATGTTCCTCCACTTTAACTAATTAACTACTCGTTCAAAATTTGAAACATGTACTATCGTATTCAAAATAAAAAAGAAGTAAAAATGATAATAATAAAATAGAAAAATATTATTTTTAATGATTTTATGATTTTTTAAAGATGTAAAAATAAATCGACTTTTATAATATTATGTATACTTAATAGTTAATATTGTCATTTGTCATAATATAATATAGATTGAATGAAAATCACTTGTGAATCCAGTTGTTGTGCTTGCTCGAATATACGACCACCGTGGTGACACTTAGTATAGACTTATGTTGAAGTCGTAAGCCAAGCCAGGTGACCGCAATCATCCAGGGTGGTCGATTTTTCACTAGAATCTCATACCGCCGACGTCGTGGTTTTGTCGTTTGATACGCATTTTGTGTACAAACTGTACAAAGAGAAAAAATTATTGAACGTATACGCAAGGCTCACAAAAAATATAATAAACTTATTACTTACTACAATTATAATAATAATAATAAAATAACATTAGAAGCAATTTTTTTTATAAATATACTAGTATATTTATTATTTTGTTTTGAAGAAGTATTTTTTTTGTCGCCATTCGATACATTATAATTATAATCAACCGAGCATCACACGTCGTCGTTTATAGGTATTTCTTTTCTTTGATTAAGCTAAGTACCAAACTTCAAAAGTATAGGCAAAAATTAGATACGTAGAGCTAAAAAAATGTTTGCTGGTTAAAACTTATAATACTTCTATCCGGATATGTATGTGCACTTATGCACTTGAAATATACTTTAAAAAAATATTTTCAATGTTTATAATTTGATGACATAATATGTACATACAATAAAAAAGCGGGCAAGTGGGTACCGCTCTGCTGTACATTAGGTACCATGTGGATCACTATTATATATTATAGGAATGTTAAATTTGAATCCAATGATAGTTATCATTGTATAATGTATACGAAAAACTATTCTGAACGAAGATGATTTGTCAGCCTAGGATATAATTTCCAGTGGTTGGTGAAAAAGGTGGTTTATGTTTCAATGGCCTAAATACACCAAAATTTAAGTTATTTTATAATTATTTTAAGCTAAACTTATGAAAAATCTTGTATTGAATTTTCAAATCTTAGCTACTTACACAAAAATTTTTATGAACTATACCTACAAAATAATTTGCAAATATTCAGGAATTTGACGAAATTTTGTCAATATTTGAACTTCAAATGCTAATAAAAAAAAAAATTGTGCCTATGTATTTTTATAATTTTTTGATCACTACAAAAATAACTTATGAGGAACTTTGCATTAAATTTTCAAGTATTTTGATAGGGCCAAAAAAATTTTATAGACACTTAAAAAAAAATTTCAGAAAAATTGAAAATTTCAGTTGTCTATAAATAGCTCAAAAAAAGTCAAAATATTTTGAAAATTAAATCATGTAAAGAAAATACTAATTTTAATAACTGGTGAAATTTTCAAGTATCTACGACTTATATTTTTTAATAATAACAAATATTTAAAATCGTTTGGGATAAATCTTTATCGTTACGTTATTTCGTAAAAATTTAAAATTCAAACGCGCTTAAAATTTTTCCTATAATGATGCTTCGAGTTTTCTCTATAGATACTTGAAGGAATACTTAGTGTTGTTTTTTTAA
>VUJU01001353.1:40551-59673 GCA_009835225.1 Aphis craccivora | reverse complement strand
TCTATAATATTATCTTATTTATTCTTGTAATATTTCAAATATTTTATAAATGATTGTGTTAATTGTTATCAATTTATTTTTTAGTATGTCTTAATGTCAATACATTTCTTTATTTTTCTACAAAACATCTTTACGGCTAGTCATTAAAACATATATATTAATCGCATTTATTAAAAAAAAAAAAAAAGAATATTAATTTTAGGTAGGTACCTAGCCTATGCCCTATATATAACCCATATTAAAACGTAAATTAATTACATGCGTTTACTATAAAAAGTGTGTTTATAAAATTGTATATTTATATACCTTAACTATTATTAGGTATAAATTGTTGTTTTGAAAGGGTCGTAAAATAAAAATCACAAATACAAATTTTTAGTCTCGTATCTTAAGTTGAATTAATTTAGACAATAATTCTTCTTTTTCTTGTGGCTTTTAAAACTAAGAGTTTTTACCGCCAAAACAACATTGCGCAACTTGTCCCTGTTATGCATCAGTTCTCCCACGTGTCAATTCCCATTTCATTTAGGGTCTTCTTCGACTGAATCGATAGGATAATAATTAATTTTGTAAATATTTTCTTTTTAAAAGTATACATTACTTGTTAGTAGGTCAACAATTATTTGTGTTATTTGCTTTATTGTTATAGATAATAAATCAAACTATTATCATTAAGTTAAGAACATAACTTGTGTTTATGCTTTAGACTCGTCATGATATTTCAGTCTGTATGCAAGTTATTTATTTATTAATATTAAGCAGGCTGAGTTATTTTTGTATAATTATAGATTACAATGTTTGCATTCACAGTAACAGTATATAATAACAAAAAATATATAATTTTTATGATTAGCTAGAATTTACTTATCTTCTAATTTTTAAATTAACTTTTTAGTTAAATCTAATCAAAAAGTTAAAAGAGTGACACATTATAATCATTGTCAATAATCATTAAACAAATGATAGTTATAGATGTAACTGTCTATAATCTATATTATTTATGCCTTATAGATTTATACCTATGTATAAAATTATATGAGTATATTATTTAAAATATTACAATTCACAAATTTACCAATCTCGATTTTAAATATAATTATCATAAAGTAATCTACGGACATTTTTTTAATACGTATAACATTCTGATTACTGCATATAAATAAAATTATGTGTATATTAATCCGAGTGCCTATATATACAATACCGCATGTATTGGATAAACCGTGTGGAAGTCGACCGGATGTTAGAGTGTGTGCGCCACAGTTAGGATTCACCTTGATGTACACATTCATGCATACGTGCGTGCGTGCGTGAAAACCAAACGAAAACCATTCGTGCGTACTATATAATAATATATAAAATATTTAAAAAATAAAGCTTCCTGCCGTTATTTTCATCTTGACACAGTTTCGGTACGACCGCGACTTTTGTAGGCGATGCACCACCGCTAAGCACGGCACCGTGACAGCAGAGTTTTCTCGTCAAAAAAAAAAAAAACACAAAAACATTCATTACCATAAAATTCGTGTGTACGCGTGCTCGTGTATTGCATTTGTGTTAATCGGAAATTATTAACAGGCGCGAGGCAACGTGGCCCGCTCTTTTTTTCGCGAGAAAATCAATCGGAGCGCAAAAACAACGGTGCCGGAACATCGCAATTTTAATCACGGCGGAAATTATTACGCGCCACGTCGCGGTACCGTTTGTCTGACTGCGGTGACACGGGTCGCGATTTCATTGCCCGCACAGACAGGTATACTGACTATACTGCCGTTGCAGTTAATATTATTATTTATACACCTTTTTTTTTTATATTTTATACGACATAATAGTGTAACAGTTTTTTTTTGTGTAACTTGACTAAGTATTACCTCAGTCTTGATTATTTTTCTCCTATTTTTTTGATTGCGTTTGTATTACCTACTACAAGCTATATATATTTATATGAATAACCTACGCGTAGAACGTTTGCTATTTATATTTTATATTAGTTATTTTTGATAAATTGTGTGCGTTGTTTTTGTTTTAATGCATTTCATCAACATCACATATAGGATGATGTGTCAGATACGCTGTTTCGACAAAATATGTTTAATATCATAAATTATAATACGATACTATTCGACACGATTTCGTGGTCTCCCGTTGTACACGCACTTTGATTACAGGCCGAAATCTATGTCCTCCTTTTTACGATAGGTATACCTGTCAAAACCGCCCATCGTTGACTGGTAGAAAAAACTTGGAACAACACTGTATAACTGTCTCTATCTTTCTTATTTTTCGGTCTTTGGAATTGTTTTATTTTTTTGTACGTATAAAAAGTCGACAGTAAACTGTCACCTACCGTTATAAAGTAACTCCAGAAAACACATTTTGTCAATTATATTCCCGTATACATATATGTATGTATATATGCACTCGGGTCCTAAAAAATATTCAAATGCTGTAACCATCACTTTATGCACCTGGCGCCCTCGTTTCAATAATTATAACTCGCTCAAATTATTACATTCGAACACATCGAGCATATAATATATTATATATATATATAATCCAAATGCATCGTAACTCAAGCGAATGTACGCGTGTGGCCACCACCTCGTCATTGTCCCAAAAATAATATAATATGGTAATGTCGTGTCTGACCTTCGAGTCGTATACTTGTCAATCATCGTGGCGTGTATATAGTATTGATTCAATTCTGATTTTATTTTGTGTGTGTGTCTTTACAAGACAAACAAACGAATACGTAATTTTTTTTCGTCGATCACGAATTCGTAGAGTGGACCTATATATATCATCTTTATATAGGGTATAGAGTACCTAACAACAATATAATATATTTAAGTATATGTATAAATACAAGTTTCGCGAGCTGCATCATATAATATATATATACCTAACCTAACGTATCGCATAATAATAATAAATAATTCTATATGTTGGCTATATAATTCATTAATTCATTTTTTTTCGCTAATTATACCACCGTTACGTTAAACGTATTTCGTAAGTAGAAATAACGCTTTTGTTTTTAATAAGAGAGTATATATAGGTCTGTAATCCATCCGCATGAGAACGAAACATGAGAATTGTTACAAATATAAAATAACATTTTCCTTCCAAAAATGTTGAGATGATTAATTTTTGTTAAATATCGTACTTTAAAAAAATTATATAATGTATAGTGATACAAAGAGTCAAAAATTAATTATGTTTTGAGATACCCGACTGATTCCTTTTGGTAAAAATCATGATTTTTATTTGTGCAGTATTTACTTTTTTACATACTCATATGAAATGTGGTACCTACCTATCCAAGTTATAAGATTAAAATTTAAATATTGGATGTAAAATGTGTTATATAATAAAAAATATACTAAAAACACAAAGTACAACCTAAATTCTACTGGTCAGTTTTTTTAATATAATATATATATAGGCGAGTAGATTATAAAAAATAGTAAGACCTAAAGTCTATATAGCTATAATACATTTTATATACATATTATTCGTTTATTTATTTTAATGTTTAACAGGTACATTTGATTAATTTATTATAAATATTGGTTAACAATCGTTTAAAATACTTCATTTATAAAGTTTATAGTAGGTACCTACATAACGCATAGGATATTATAATATAATAATTAAACTGTTTAAAAAAAGTTCAGCTCGCCACTGCTTAAATAACTTACAGTTATATGTGACAATGATAATTGTAACCGTATATTGTGTTATTACATATCGTAAATAAAATATAACATACGTTAAGCAGATAATGAATACAATTTAAAGATAAATTTCGTTGTCTTAATTATATAACATTTATAGATGAAAATATTTTTGTTTTGAATAGCAATCCGGTATAATAAATTGCAAAGATCAGTATACATTACACCTCAGGCGGGCTCTGATTTTTATTTGCACTTATAAATATATAATTATAATTGAGTATATCGATGGGAAAAGAGAAATTGGTTAATTATTTTTTTATATACACGCATAAATATGCTATTGTTCTTGTATTTTTTTTTTTTTTTTTGTGACTAACAGATCACATGTTGTCGCCGCTATATAATTGTTTGCAAAGACAAAATGCCAAATAAAAAAAAATGTAATATATTATTATGTTTTTTTTCTACATTCATGTATAATGTAATAATAATATGTAACGTTGCTCGACTAGACCGAATTCATTACCGCTTACCATCGACGAGTTATGGCTGGTTAAACGTAGATTTTTTCCGTATGTCAAAAATCATCTCTAGCCCCCGCCTGGCCAACAGCCGATTTATTATGAACGATTATAAAACGGCTGCCAAAAAAATATATATTAATGTGGGTGTGGGTGTCAAACTCATCCGCGTCAAAACGCGGTAGCGAATATAATGTTTTCCAAATGTCATACTTGTTAAATAATAAGCACCGCCCCTCTCAACAATTCATTTTACGAAATTATGTATTATTGATTCTTATATTACTTGTGATAAAAGAAAAAATAATAATTTTAAAAACAATTTTAAAAGTATTATATAATTTTCGAGCGTTTTGTAAAACAATAATTGCCGTGCAGGAATTCACGAGGTTATTCAATGAAAGTAAATTAAAAATATATATTTATATACATATTCTTTAACTAGGTCACATTTTAAAAAGCCCCTTTATTTTATACGATAAAATCGCACACCTCGGGATATTCTACGTGTAGTTGAATATTATTATTGTGTATAGCCACGCGCTTATTTATCTATATAATAATATTGTGTCTGGGGAACGCGCGTTCAAGTCACCATACCACCTTGCACCGTCCGCAATCGTGCAAATCGTGTTCATTATAATATAATATTATTATTATTATATAGGTAGGTAGTTGTTGTTTTGCGCACTTATATATTATAGTATGATGATGTGAGCCAGCTCATTTGTGGTGTTATATTTTTTACTTATAACTGCGGAGGATTCAAGTTAGGTTCTTGCTGCTTAGAATATACTCACAGACTGCAGCAGTATACCATGTTTAGTTAGTTATCTCTATCTTATATTTTATGCTAATATTTTTTAAACATAAAGTAAAATATTGATGCAACTTTATCCATAGTAAAATGTGCGTGTTATACGTTATTATTTTAATAGAATGTATATATAGGTATATGCGTATACAGTCATATTTCTATAATATTTATCGAGCCGTAAACTTATATATTGATCGTAAACGTATACACATCAATATACATTTAATATTCTGTACGTTAATTATTTCTATGAACCTTTAAATTCTCAAAGAGGTCGTTTTAAGTAAATATATGTATAAGTACTATATATATTAACAAAAAAAATGTTTGTTCTTTGGTGATTTGTGCGTGTATAGGTGCATATAGTGCAGTATACAGTAACCCGGTTTTACTTCTTTGTATCATTTCATGTCATTTGTAAAATATTTATTGGATATATAAGATCATATATTATATAATCAATTTGAAAATGTATAAATAAATAACATTAGTTTAAGTCTTATATAAATTATTTTCACAATTAAATTTTAGAAGTTAAAACTGAATGTAATTATTTAAAACTGTAGTACTTATCCTCTTTTTTTTATTAATTAATTTGTTTTTATTTAGTTATTCACAGTTAGTATAGACTACTATAGTATACTACAATACATACATGTCGATTTTCGTAGTACTCAGTCCATAAATATTATATTTTTCATTCAGTTATTGCTTTGGTCCTGGGTGTGTAACCATGATTTAAAATACATCATCTTTGTTCACTTTCATCTGACTCATTCGTCTTCCGCTGTGACACTCCTATAGGACCTATTCCGATTTATATACTGGATATTATATACACATTACACGCGTTAAGTACCATGTCCTATTAATTAGATTAATTGCATCGACGTCGACTATTTTTCTTCCTTGTCTTGTGAATAGTTACAATATTTTACAATATTAGGTACACTCCCCGGCTATGTGACGTCAAAACCAAAATACGTTCTTAACCGTTTAGTCCCTAGGTATAAGGGTTATATGTGTGTATATAAATAGATATATAATTAACAATTCTGAATAAATTGTCACCTTCCATCTTAATATCTTGATATACAGTTTTTTTTTTTTTTTTTGTAATCCATAACCTAATTTTCTTATTGTTTTGGATTGTATATAGATTGTAAACGTTTGTATTTTTTTTTTTTTACTTTTATAAAAATACACACATATACCTAGTTAACTACAAAATAGTACAAAAATCAAAAAATTGATTTAACAGTCATGTTTATCGTTGTTTTCTCGAAGTGTCGTATTGTATTATATTTTGATAAGATGTTATTTTAGTTTAAACTTACATCATAATGCCATGATCATCATCGCCACGTATTACGTTTTACGTATAATTTATTTAAATAAAGTTCAACCCGACTTGTATCTTGCTTAGTGTGTCGGTTATTGCAGATGATGGTGTTTTATTATTATTGTCTATCGTGTTGCTATTTTTTCTTATATACACCCATCTATACGTCACAACCAAACGTATTAAAATCTTGTGGTAAACAATTTAATATGTATATTATTTTTTATAGACTGTAATTTCATGTTTTGAATAAAATATCCAGACAAATTCTGTTATATCTTAGTGTACGCTATAAAAGATATTTTGCTATATAGCCAGTCATAATGATAACGTTACCTGTGGCCATCGTGGTCGCGGTTTCATACACCATAATTATATTATTACTATGAATTATAATGTGTACTTGTACTATGTATATATATCTTATATTGTACAGTGTACACGTCTACCATAATACCATTATATTATTATCATTGTGTAAAATAATATTATATTTTGTGCATACATCTCTCCGTTGGGTTAAATGTGATGCAGTAGTGTTGTCGACTGTCATTGGCTTTGGACTGTTTGAGACTGATGGAAACTGGAGAGAATGATTTGGCCAACATTTTACAAACGAAATGCTCAATTTTTTATTATAGTAAAAATAATAATGGAAATCCCGTGCAATTATTTGGCTACTCATCAGACGAGGAAGTAACGCGTATCTGGCGCAGTGGTGCCGGTCGGTATTAAGCTGCATATAATATAATATTATTAACATGCGTACGTTTGAGTGCATAAAGTACGTGTGCAAATCAAGTATCCTTCACCGTCGTTGCTTGTGATAATAATAAAATTGTGAAAACAACCGCGTGACTAAATAATATTATAAACCTTTAACATAATATGCGTGCGCCAGTACAAGAATAATAGCATATCATATTATGTATAAAAAAAAATGATTTACCAAGCATACTCAATACAATTTATTCAAATTCTTATTTTTATTATTTTTTGAGAACAAATGACATTTATATTTTCAAAAATTTCGATTTTTCAGTTTTTTGATATCGTTTTATATGATTATACAAATTGGTAATAATTCATACTTCTTTTTTTTCAAAGGAGAACTATTTTTTTTAAATTGTTAAGTATATTGTTTCTTTAAAAGTATTAATATATCTTAATCAAAAAGCGAATGATGTATCAAAATTTAAAATGTAGGGAACAAAAGTACTTAATTCTTTTCAAGAAAAAATTGAGAAGGCTAAAGCCACTATAGCCTCCTTAAATTTTATAAAAATCCGAGTATATCAGAAAATATGGTCTTAAGTAGGTTTACTAAAAAATTAGAATTTGAATAAACTCATTATTATATAAGGAAAAACAAAACGTGTATTTTAGTGAATCACTCTGTATATATAATATACACCAAACGGTACGCTGTCGGTTGAATGCGAGGACACGCGAGTCGCTTTAGCTAGACTGCCAGAGTTATATTTATGACAACTACTACAATGTACATGTATCAGACTTCAGTGTGTGCGTTTGTGCGCAAGCGCTCATAATTCATACTAATGATTATAATAATAATCATCATCATCATCAAGTCCCTTCGTTTTATTATTGTTACTGAGGTACAAGATTCGTGTAGTATATAAGAAGATGCGGCCAATACAATAGTTGAAATAATATTCTTTGAATTTTAATTTAATCATGAGTGTTTTCGAGTTCTCGTTCTCGCTTTTTATTCTGGTGAGGTAGATAAAACTACCAATGATCATCATATGCTTACATTATTGTAATAGAAAACAGAAAAAAGAGGATCTACAATAATAGACTAAACATGGTCCATGGAGAGAGAAGAGGTATACGAATGTTAATTCCTATACACGAGATAGTAAGATTCATCCATGTAATGGTTATATGCATAGACATATATCTAAGTACTTACATGAATAAAACCTAAAACGAATAGAATTTATTCAGACTTGATACACTAATAACTTAAATAGTTGATGTGATTAAAGTGTGTTTCTGTGTTGCATTACAGAGTCATTCAATTTGTAATTTCATTCAGTCCATTATTTATTAAAAAAAGTTACAATATATAGTTACGTTGATTATATTTATATAAAACAATAAGAGAAGTCAAGTCTACCTAGTTAAGATTATAGTATACATTTGTACACTTCGTAGAATAATGCTATATATCGTATAGAACTTACCAAACTCCAAATAAATGTATAATTGTATAATTGTGTGAGTACGATGAAATTAAAATACACGTACCAACTCGGATATTAGACTGATTTATTGTTTACAGACCAATTGACTACGATATTATTATGAATGAGAAAAACAAAATTTATCGATGGTCGATGGTCCCACAACTGAGTATTATTATATTTTTCGATCTATTGTCAGCGTAGTGACGATAATTAACTGTGTTATTAATCGAATGTCACTGTGCTTATCCTCGTGGTAATTCATTAATGAATCTATTTCTATAGTAGCATTGAGAAGGGTGAACTCGATTGGCAGTCATAAACTTTTAACAGACAATTATTATTGATAATACCCTTGTTTATCTATGGAATCGTATCTGTATCATGAATTATTTTTATCTCGTGTGATTAATATTCTACAACAAATCTGTATAAAGTCTGCTGAAAAAAAAATGTATTTTTGATTCCACGGTTATTTGATTGAATTATGCGCATATTTTCTATTATTATTATTAATTAAACTTTTATAATAATATTATTTTTCATATTTTACGATTTTACAATATTAATCGATTTAACAACTCAATATTTTTAATAATATATTTTAATTTTTAAGTAAAATTTACCTAGATCATGAACAAAGTTATAGTTAGTAAATATTAAATTACTATATTATAGATTTAAAATAAATCAAAAATCTTGAATATAGTTTGGAATAATGTATCATTATTTTCTGCGAAATTAAATGATATTTGGATATAATTTACGGTCACAAAGATCCGTTAAAAATAATATTTCGTTTGAACCTAAAAATAATAAAAAAAAACATCTGATGTTAAAAATTACGGCATATATATCACAAAATAGTGTTTAAAAAATAATGTTCATTTTACATGTCAACTTTGTATAAAATAATATTATAATTTAATAATAACTCAACGTTTTATAAAAATGTGTTTCTATTCTCGAAGAATAAAATATTTAACATAACGATACTTAAGTGGTTTTTAGTATGAACGTGGTGATATCGAAATCCGTTAACTATTATTTGTTTACCGGTGTTCTTTTCTTCTTTGTCAGACATACATTGAATATTTTATGTCGCATATTATTGATATTTTAAAAAAAATATAAAATACGAAAAATCTTCTGTTTTTATTGTTTTAAACGTTCACTTCGCATTAGTGTGTTTGAAAAACAAATGTTGTCCACTGAGACATGGTACCTTACATGGCGAATAATGAGATCTATATAGTGGTTTCACTGTTTCAGTATCATTCGATTGGGTATAGGTATAATATTTTGTACGAGAATCTGGTCTCGACTAATATTTATATTCGTCCATAAAAGGATAGGATTCTATCGCACACCTTCGCTGCAATAAAATAAATGTTGTATTTGTTATACATCTATCGCTATCGATCAGTATAATGCGAGTTAATGACATATTTAAAATGTAAAAGAATTTTGTAATTATATAAAATATGCGATTTGAACGTGTACGTAGAACAAAATAATAATTTTTATGTATAACCATGTTCAGCGAGTTTTAAAAATACATGAACTATACGTATAATATGTGCAGCGTGCAATTTTTTAAAAGCCTATAATCAAACTGCAAAGTATGATTTTTTGGAGTTTTGGAAAAACCGTGATAATAATATTTTAATACATTACTATATGCATAAATAAATTCATCCTTACAGTTTTAAAAATGTAAGACAGTAAGAATCTCTTTTTAGTGTTTTTTAATCCAACTTGAATTAATATTATTTATTTGTTAAACGATCACGAATGACCCCGTTTATATATATATACATCTCGCAGACACCAAGATAAAGCAACTGCGACTTATTATTGCTAATATTTTATTCCTATATACGTATTATTATATATATTGTACCCGAACACTGTGCCACTATGACATTTCAAGGACCCTCACGTAAAATATTGAATAATAGTTATATAGTCTTTTAGAAGAACATTTTTAATTACTATTTACTATTAACATACATAGATAATGTATTTACCTAATACTTATAAAATACGCATAAACTACATAATATAGTATTTCATACGTACCATAAATCTAATAAGGTTTTGAATTGTTTTAATTTAAATTTTACAGAGCCAAAACCGTGGAGAACCTAGAGTTGGTGGTCCCAGGTCACTGTTTATACGCCGTTCAGAAAATGGTTTCGGTTTCACGTTGCGCCACTTCATCGTTTATCCACCCGAATCATATCTGGTAAGCGTGCAATACATATATTTACCTAAATAATCAGTAAAATCACTAATTCAATTAAATTAGTCCTATAGATATACTTAACATTTTTGTAAAAAACATAACTACGGTGAGCAATGTATATTAGTTATATGAATTTCTTTGGAATTTTTTTTTAAATAATATTTCTTTTTATATAAATTGCCTTCATTGACCTTTTTATAGAATAAATTCTAAGTAATTACACATTTAACCTTGACCAGATACTCACGTCCAGTAGTAATAACATAAACACGATAATTCAATGTACAGTTAAAAAAAATTAGCTGCTGATGGTTTTACTACTATGTGCCTATAGAAGAAATAGTACACCTAATATACTTACCTAATTATTTTTCTACTACAGTATCCTCTAGTTTATATTAAAAGTATTAAATATATAGCCACGAGACAGCATAGTTTATATTATTTTGACATGTAATGGCTTCAGATTCGTTAAATTTAGTAATTTTGACTAATTACTGAATTCCAGTATTAGTTCAAACATTTCGAACATTTATATACACACGTGTTAAACATAAAATTGTTTATTATATTATTATAGTCAGTAACATTGGTGTCAAATTTATTCGTTTTTCTTTGTCACTCAATAAAAAAAATTTAATTTAAACTCTATCAGAATATCATTCAGTAAAATATACTCATGTACGATGTGAGTTACATATTAACTATATGTATACAATAAGAGAGCTTATTAAATACAATAATTCTAGTCGTTTATATTGATATAGTTGTTTAAAGGCAATATACCACATAACTTACTTTTCATGCTATATTTAGTATTGAAAATCAAATTATATGCTAGTATCTGAGTCAATAAAAATATGTACCTTTTTAGTAACAACTAATATAATCTTGACTTTTAATAATGATATTATAAATAACTGTTCTTCTTTGATACTTTTACATCAGTTTTTCTTAAAGTATCATTTCGTGTTGTACAGTTTAATAATAAACATTACAACAAATATTTTTCCAAGAAAATTCGTATTGTACATGTTTTGTGTAAACTTTAATATAATGAAAAAAGATAATTTAAGTGTAAGCCTTTTTTTTTGAAAAAACTTTCAATAATTTTTAAATTGTGTATTAAAATAAAATATATCTACGTTTATATGTATAAACATCATATACATAATATAACTTTTGTGCCAAGTTTTCAGATGAAAATTGTATGGACTGTAAAGTTATAAATGTTACAATTTATATAATGAAAAAAAAATATTCAAAGTATTATTTTATAAAAAAAATTCATCGTTTTATTTACACTTTTAAACTTTGTCTACAGTATGATATTATTATAGCAAGATTGTATAAAAAAATAGAAAAAGAACAATCACAATTTTACGCTGTTTACTTCAAGTTCGTTAGACATCTTTTTTTTTATTAATGACTAATCTATACTGTCACCACCTTGTTCTATATATTTTTATACATTATCTCATCACTGCATATAATTTTATCTATCTGTAATGTCTTTTTTCGTGAGATAGTTCACCTGGTTGCCAATTATTTTTGGTTACAAAATATATTTTTGACTTCGTCAGAATTGCTTATTATTCTCTTTTGTGTGTGTGTCTTATGGTCTTACGGAATGTATAAGCTCTCATCACCTGTAGCCAAAATAAAATGCAAGAACTAAATACGCCTACTGCTTATAGGTATATAGTATATATTAATGTTTGTTTTTTTTGGAACGCTTCTCTGTTGTTAATGCTGAAAAATTAACGCATAGTGTATATGCCCAGGTCAAACTATATAAAAATGAATTCATCCAAACCATTTATTATATGTATATTTTTATTTGAATGTGCATTAAAAAATGCCAAAAGGTTTTTTCTGTAATAAATCATTAACAGATCTAAAAGTGTACCTAGTTAGTACTTATAGTATTATGTTTCAAAGCAATTATATTTGTTTGAATTAAATTACTTTGTTCGAGAATTTAGAACCTAGATTACTAATTACCTATAAGCTATAAGGTTACCTATAAACCAAATTTCAATAAGTACCACAAAAGTTTATAACAAATATGTAATAACTAGGTAGTGGATTTATTTTGTTTTACACGAAACGTTGTACTATAATTATAAAACTAACATCCATGTATATTGGATATTACTAAGTGGCTTATATGTTACTTGATGGGATTCATCGATTTGTTATTACATATTGAAGCGTATACACAAATATATCTTTGTCATCGACTAAAACTCCCCACAATGTTCCATTATAAAACAAAAAATAAGTTGTAAAATGTTCTATTTTAATCAGTTATTTAATGTATTTTTCGTTTATACATAAAATATACCCTTTTAGTTTTCATGAACTTTATGAATATTTTCTTATTTCACATAATTGTTTATAATATATAATGTGAATCAATTATTATTTTTATTATCATATATAGTTAATAAATTATTTTTAAACTCAATAGTTAGATAAGTAGTTGGTTCTTAGAAATTATATTTTTTTTTCTGTTAAAGTGTTATTATTAAAATTAATTTTTTTTAAATAAAATATCTAAAATACATTTTGTAACATTTATATACAGATATTTTCAAATTAAAATGTTGACGATGTTGAATATTTTAACGAAAAATGATCGTTTTAATGAATTATTTTGTTGTAATCCTAAAAATATTATATATATGTTAGGAATAAAATGTCACCATAGGTACATTTTCGTTTACTACACACAATTAATTTTTCAACAATTTTTTAATTAATTTCAAGCTATTTATTCCACGAGCTAACGAAAACACACTGTTCTACGCCGTAGTTATGTCAGTATTGACTTTTAGGTTAATAACACTTAACAACTAATAGTTATAGTAATACTAGTTATTATATAATGTGTTTTTGTCAAAATTAATTCGAATATATTTTAGTATATTTATCTATAAATTATCCTTAGCAATATATGCTGACTACAAACCGTCTCCGCTGAGAATCGTTTATTATCATAATATAACAATGATTTATCATTGAATTAAAATGTAACACGTGCCCATTGAGTTATATTAAATTTAGAAACTAATCAATTTCCTGGGTTTTATTTTTTTTTATATAATAATACAGTTGCTACTCGTGTACGTACACCCTAATGTAAATACCTATATACATATATACCTATTGTATTTTTCCTTGCGGCACATTGCATACACTTCTGCGGTTTGTTTTTATAAAATCTGACAGTGGTGGTTGAACAATAATAATATATATTTACTTGCAGCAATTCCGCATTTATATTATATAAAACCGATTTCGCTGTTATTATTTGTTATTTTGACACGATGAAAAATATTTTATTACCTTTTTATTTCTTCGCCGCCAGTAATGTATTATAATATGTTGATCTACAGGTTTTGGCCGGAGATGAACGGTTGGGTTTGCGACAGGGTGCTGGCGCCTTTTCCGATGAACCTATGGACACAATATTTGTAAAACACGTCAGGGAACACGGTCCGGCTAGCGTAGCAGGTCTCAGTACTGGCGACCGCATAATCAGCGTCAACGGTGAAACGGTGGCCGGTAAGTCGTACGCACATGTCGTGCAGGTCATCCAGCAAACGCAATGCTATCTCTATTTGCTTGTGGTGCCCATGGAAAATGATATTCTACAGTTGGTGAGTATATATAAAATATGTCTACTATTGCCAACTTATATTATTATGACGCACGCACGATTCTCTAATTTAATTATTGTATGTACGAGAAAAGGTGTAAGAGTAATACGTAATAAATACGAGTTACTTTAGCGTATAGCGTAAATAATATCATGCCGTGGTGTATACTGCAGCCAACTACTTAAATATATATGTGTATATAATATTTATTATTGCGTTTTTTAGACCTTGCTTGATCTATCGTCGACTTTCATCCGTAGAACTGTAGAATTATAGACGCGTGGTACAGCTTATAATATTTATATATTACATCTTCTCTCTATACCTATTATATAAAGATGTTTTGTAAATTTCTTTCACATAATATAATTTCCATGGTCACCTAAACATAAATTCATAATTATCATTATTAATTAAATACTTGAAAGTTAAAATTCTTTATTATTTAAAAAAAAAAAAAATTATATTTTATTTTCGTTCATACATATATATATATATTTTTAATATTTTAAATTATAGATATTGTGTTTTAAGATTTAAAGCGGGCAAAGGCCCCCATAGGGGATTTGTATAAGTTAACAGAGGGTCTTAACTCACTCAAGGGGATAATGGGATAACCTAGTATTATATAGATGGTAGAGCCCCCTAGTATATTTATAATATGATTAATTGATGTGTTATTATATAACATTTAATTTTCTTAAATAAATAATAACTGTGACTTTGGTGTGTGTACGCAGTATTTCAGCGAGACAGCTCACAACCCCGAAACAAATCAAAGGCCTGGCCGCCTAAAAACGGCTATGACATCTGGTAGTGAATTGCGTTTCCATCATCACCGTGGTCGCGATTCTAGTCCCATCTACCAGACTATCTGGGATCACCCCCAACACCGCAGCAGCGTTGGTGGTATTGGCAGTGTCAGTGGCGCAAAACCGTCGTCGGCCGCGGCTAGATTCGTATCCCCTCACCGAACGCCCGGCGTCCGGCGCTCATCTGTAGCTGATACGAACGGCAGTGGTGGCGGTTACCCGCACCACCGGAACAAGCCAACGACAACACAATCCAACAACCCGAACGCTCGACACAGTATGGACATAGGGGTGGCGTGCCGTGACGCACTGCAACTGCAAGTGGCGGCAGACAACTCGGCGGCCCATTACCGACTCCATCGTCAATATAGTGGTGCATCGCAGCCACCGCCACCCGTTGACCCCGTCATCATGTCCCGAATAAAAAAAAGTCTCGAACAGAAAGAAGAGTTCCTCCGACGACCCGTGGTCCAGCATCAACAGCAGCAGCAACAGCAACCAGCCAAAGAGTTCTACTCCAAGCCGCAAAAACTTTTACCGCCCACGTGGCCGCCCTCACTCTCGTCTTCGCCGTCGGTTAACCAGCCGAAGCCATTTGCGGAATGTAGCTCTACAACAGTACAGGAAACGTCATCTCCCGCTCAACCACCGCAGGTCCCATCTAAGCCAAAAGGCAAACAGTTTGTGAACACTTTGGGAAAAATACACGAAGATGGCAACGGTGGCGTCAGTAAGTCACCGGGGGCGGCCGCCGAGAGTGCGGATCATCATCACCCTAAACAAACTGGCATGCTACAAGTGGTTTCCATGAGGGCCAAACAGTTCGAAAGCGGCAAAATCGACGATAAAACCGATTTCTACAAGAGCGAATTGGCCCGACTAACGTCTAAACACAATGTTCCTAATGTGGCTGTGAGGAAAATGGAATACGAACAAAAGCTCTACACCGACAAGAAAAATCCCACCACCACGGAGCAACAAGAGATTACTGACGATTCGATTACTAGCTACAGTAGTGAGTTTAATGACAAATAATAATAAGTTATATGTTGCTGACTAATGCGCTTATTATTTCGTTAGTGTACATAAAATACCCGGTATTAATAATATACTAGGTCAACATTAGGTTTACTTTACCTGTAAGAAATATTTCAATCTCCAAAAAAAATTTGAATGAATGAAAAAAAGTTATCAATGTAATAATTAAATTTCAAACATTATAGAAACATGGTCCGTTTTATTCATATATCACAATATGTATACGATCATTTTTATTTTACTTTTATTTTTTATTTATGTGTATTTCGATTGATGAATTCTTTTAATTAATATATTCAATTATTTAACTCTTTTTTCTTTATTTTTCCACTTTTCATATAATTTTATATGAACATCGTTGTTTACTAAGTGTTTCTTTTATCGAACAACACTCATTATTTCAAAATCTATTAACATTTTTGAAAATATTTTTCTTACATCATTTCCAGTTTAAATAAAACAGCTTATTTTAAAATATATTATATTTTTTACCATTACAATTTTTTAGTATTATAACAACTTACATTTTTACAACATTATATATAAAAACATTTTTATTTTAACTTTTCTCTGATATGCAGGTTCTTCTGATAAATCAATCTCTTTCGCCAGCCCTTCGTCCGTAAGATATCATTCCGGGAATCTAATCGTACCTATTGGTAGCAACAAAATACACTGCGATCCTCCCAAAGAATATGAACCACAAAAAGGTAAGATCGTACAAACGATATTTATAAACATACAGCTATTTTTATATTAAACGTGATAATTGTCTGGTTCTGAGCTTTTGTCGTGTTCTGCGTCGGTTTAAATCGTGCTGGACGGACAACAAAACGAGTTCAGACATGCATGAAAAGGGTGTTCGCTCATGCAATATTTATTATTATTATTGTTTATATGTTTACTTACTTAACTTATAACCACCATATCTATTGGATTATTTGACAAAAAAGGAGTTAATTTTTTTAGACGAGTCTATTTCTAAAGATGAATCGTATCGCTTCAAACCGGTGGTGCGTCAAGATTCCTACCTGGCTGCATGTAAAAAGCCCACTATCATAGGTGAGCTAGTAACAACTATATTATTCCAGTTAGATTATAGATTTTAGTATATACAATCATGTTTAATTTACATGATTAATTTGATATATTATGTCATACACATCATATACCTAAGTATTTTGCACCAAGTGCTAAGTTTTTATTTTTTATTTAAGACACTTATCTTAATCCGATAAGCCACATTTGGGTTTTTCTATCTATATTTTCATTTTCATGTATCTTCATTCTTCAAAACTATTCTCTATCGTGATCTCACCGACTATTCGCAATCCGGTGATTCGATTTATATACTATATATGTATATATATATATTTATATCTGTATTATATTTTTTACGCCTTACATATACTCGTATTATATTATATTATAATATAAAATATGATTATCCAGTAGCAGAATAGTTTTACACAATCGATTTAGTAGTATGTATAATATTTTGTGTTGTAGATTAGTTTTTTTTTTAATGTAGTTCTATATTTATTTATTGTAGAATGCAAAGTATAATTAGTAATTACTATTTTTTGAATATGGGCTTTGTTACCAAAATGCCACTGTCAAATCGTATGATTTTCGTTCCGTTTCAGTAACGTTTACAGTAGATAAATTTCGGCCTTGGTATTAGTTTAGAGTGATGTCACGAGTCACGACGTCACAGTATGTCTGTAGCATAGAGTAATAATAGTCTATAGTTAGACGGATCAGTAAAAAAAATTCATAGCTACACGATGAATTTTGATGAACTGATGAATTGATGTTGATGACGAAGATGATAATAATAATTAATAAAATGCTGTTTTGAACCAGCTAACTGGTATAAGGCAAGCTTGTGTGTCTTTAAAATAGCTCTCTCCGCATGCGGTACATAATGCCCATTGCTGTTCAGGTAGACGAGAGACAGGCCGAAATATACAAAATAAAAATAGTACCAATGCGTATAGTTGCTATCCTCATAAAATTGTATTATTATTATTACCACTGCTACTAAAAGATTTT
Organism: Aphis craccivora; assembly: GCA_009835225.1. NCBI lineage: Eukaryota > Metazoa > Arthropoda > Insecta > Hemiptera > Aphididae > Aphis > Aphis craccivora. Next base: position 41,285 of record VUJU01001353.1, on the reverse strand, counting down.
GCGTCCAAATACAATTCCAAAATGTATTACGTTAAAATACATAATTATTATTATTATTATTATTATTAATAACTATTGTTTTATTAGTTGTTAATTATTATCTATATTATTATTTGTTGCTTTTCTCAATGGACGTAAAAAAACACGCGAACTGCTTCTATCATCGTTGCTTTTATTTTGCAGTTATTCTTTCGTTCACCGTGTATAATAATATGTTAAAGTGTATGTATAGGCAATAATATTATGCTCGTGATAACAACACCATTTTAAATTATAATGATTTCTATGTATAGGAAACCGTAAAAGCCTCAACGGTGCCAAGTACCAGCGTTTACCGTTTATTTAGTTGAGATCATCCTTGAAAATTTAATTTTAAACGTAATTATCTAATATGAAAAAGAAAGTGTACTATTGTTTGTAATTAAATATTTACAAATATAATTTTGGATATTATAGTTAACTTAATAAATAAGTTTATTCATACTTTACATAGCTTTTATAATTTTTATAGTTCGATCGATTTGCGTTAAAACCCGCATATGTGTATCAAATGTATTTCTTCTTCAATTTGTATAGTATTGATATATTTTCCGTACAAAACCAATGTATAGAACTTAATTGGAATTTCAAAAACTAGAACTCTTGTACTGTTTATATTCGGGACAAGTGATAATAGGTAGTAAATATGAGTTTTCTGTTCAAAATAGAACTTGTTAACTATAACTTGAATTATT
>VUJU01001353.1:24302-40501 GCA_009835225.1 Aphis craccivora | reverse complement strand
ATCGCGATAAAATAAGATGATTATTATTCTTTTAAACTTTTCAACACCTACGCCAAAGATAAAAATAACTCGGTAGGCGGGTGCTCGTAAATAAATCGAATTTCTATTTTCCCATTTAACGTACGTATAGTACATAGCCGCACGTTTCAAAAAGCAAAATTAAATTTTATGTACTACAAAATAATATAATTTTTTATCATTCTTTCCGTCATCTACCGGTAATCAATTTTGTTCTTACCGTTTAATAATGGTACGTAAGCCTGATTGATTATTTATAATAATCCTGTTTTAATTTACATCGATATATTTCAAATATGGATATTTGATTATAGGTCACATATTTCCAAGACTTGTACAATACGTAAAAATATATACATTGTATAATATATTTTATACATATATGGTATAACTATATTTCGTACATTATACTGTATTGTGAGCGATAGTACCTATTTTGTTTTAGATAAAACAATTGTGAACGAAATTGTCTAAATAAAAACGTTTGAAAATCATTTTTGGTTCGACCTGCTTTCCAACGTTACGCCAGTACACAGTACATAATATATTATTTGCATTGAATTTGTTTTTTTTTCGAGAAAAAAAGACTAAAGACATTATGCACACGTCATCTAAAAATCGGCCGTAAATCGTTTTTGTACATCGGTTGTTTTTTTTTTTTGCCTTTATGTTTCTTGTGTTTGGTAAAGAGAAAGTTGTCACAAAATCTTATCTCAGTTAAATGTACTTATATATATCTAGGTCCAGACGTATTATGTTTTTGGGTATACTGTGTTGGTAAAAGATATTTGCGTAGCTTAAATATATACTCATACAGCCAAGTGAGTCATAATAATAATAATTAAAATTCGATTTGGGTTATGTCCTGTTCATGGTACATGGTTCATATGTACCTATATATGTTAACATTTCATTGTGTCCATCGCATAACGACATGGTCAACAAAAATTGTTGATTTTTTATATTTGATATTGTTATTATAATATAATAATATATTTGTCAATAATACGAAAATAATTGTGTGAAGAGCGACGAAACCAGAAGCCGATGGAAAACGGAGCGGAAAAGTCAAAAACCCGTCGACGGAACGCGCGACCGACGCGCCTCGAGCTGCCCAAGGATAGGCCTGTCGATTTTGCCGCGCAGTCCACTGCTAGCTCCATCCAAGGTTAGCCTGTTGTGTATTACACCGAAATGGAGAGTGATGATGATTGAGAAAAAAATATATAAAGAGAAAGAATGAGAGAATGAAAGAGAAGATATGACATCAATAATAATAATAATAATAAAACGAAAATGCTCCTTGTTTTCTTCTTTCTACTTGAGACTAGAGAAGCCTTAACACTTTTAATTAATTTACAATCGATTTAAACAACATGGAAACGCATATAACAGTAATCGATTAGATCCGCTGATATTCACACAGCACGTACCACGTATAATACACCATTATTATAAGATAATATACTAAAATATACTAACCACTGTATTATGTATAGTGCGTAATACGATATATACCTATTATACTATTCCGATGGGAAAGCTTATACTATAATTTTATGAGACTATAATAAAATGAAATGTATATAACAAAAAAAATGATTAAAATTTCTCCAAATTAACAAAATTCATTGAAGATTTATCGCAGAACTGTAGACTTTTCAACAAGCGCATTATGTACGCGCGAAATAAATAATATCATCATAAATTCGTAATCATAGACATGTTCAGTCATTATAATATTATAGTTGTTTATATATACGTGAAGTTACAGCTCCTGCAGTAATATGAATTGTCTTTATTAAACAATTCAAATTTTCTTCTTTTTTTTTTTTTTGACCATTATTACAAGATTTATTATAGCAAATTGTTTTCGTATAGTGTCAGAACAGTGGCCCAAAATCTCTCAGATGTCAATGTACACCTCGATTAGGAAGCATCGATATAATATGTATATGTATATAAACGAAATCTGTATTTACAGTGTTCATACATTATCATATTACATAAATATTTATTCTTATCCTTGTCGTCGTACTCGATCATATTTTAATATTGAATTGTTTAAGAAATGAAAAAAATATTAGTACTTATTGGTAAAATTATTAACACCTTTAACCCATCCAGAAATGCTCGTTCCGCGTATTTAAAATGTCATATATTATGTATTAATTATACTCACTGTGGACTGGTTGTCATAAATTACGCTTTTTAAAAAATCAGGATTTTTAAACCATATTGTGTTAAACTGAAGTTACACTGATTAATCGGTGCGCTTCCGCTTACCTATTATAGTACATTTTTAAAAAAAAACATAATGCATACAATACTAAGCTTTTTGCTACTGCTTTAACATGTAATACATATTACATAGTACCTATGTATATTGTATATGTTATCCTATTTTGCATGCACACAGCTACTGCAGTTGTGTAGTGTTTTCCGCGATTTGTTTTACACTTGACATCTGTAGGTACATATTATATATACACTTTTTATACGTATAATTGTAAATTAATAATAACACTGCTTTTCGGTCCAGAGTACCATATAATATATATACCATACATCGAATGTATAATATTATGTACCTGCTATAATATACAATACTCTGTTTCTGCGTTGAATTAATGTTGACGCGGACGAATTTCTTTGTTACCGCAGTGTCTTCAGACGATACGGAAACTGTGGCCGCAGCCGTCGAGCTTCAAAAACCGTGTGAAATGATCACGTTGAGACCGACTAACTCATCGAGTCTTGATAATGGTGAGGGGAACTCTACATTTTTACCACTGTCCTTTTGAAATTCACTCTACTGAGTTTCATTGCATGATACCTATTATTACTTCAGGGTTTTAAGGTCGAGAACTTGGATCGAATGACCAAATAAAATGTTTTGTGGTTTTTCTATAAGACTATAACTCGATCTCAAGTAGTGTCTGCATTGGGGTTTTCTCAAAAATCGTTATTGACGTAAATGCAGCGTGGGAAATCTTATGAATCTAAATTTTTGTTTGAATTAAATTTGCAATACAAATTTTAAATTGAGTTGAATGTTGTAATCGAGTTGGAGAAACGCAAAATATAGGTTTTTAATTCACAAATCTCTGTTCAAGACCTGTGAACCTGATCTAACCTTACGCATGAAATATACATACGACATACCTATAATTTACATAACTAATATGGTGCTTAATAATAATATATATACTTTTGTTGTATATAGAAGAAGAAAGAACCACCAGACGGATATCATACCTAAAAGCGACAGCCTGGGGCGATCGTATGAGTGTTGACGACCTCACTACCACCGAATCAGAATCCGAGCCCACCTCAATAGTCGTAACCCAACAGAAGTAAGTTATACCAATTATTATACAAATGCCTATATATCAAATAATATGTTACTTATATAACATATTTTCGATAATATCACATAAAAACAACACATTAAGTCCGATACACACCAATAAAGGTCTTACAGTTTTTATATATATATGTATAGGTACTGAATAGTACGTACCTATAGGTTCTTTTATTTATGTTCTTGAAATGTATTACATATTTTTCACATCGTTGTTGCTTGCAAAACACTCAAGTCGAAATACATATTATATTATATAATGATGTATAATACGTAACAATGTACTGTGCAGAGTGCAAAAAAAATGGCGCGCACCGTTATTTCCGGGTGACATACAAAGGTTACGGCGACTTTTCGAAGATGCCGCCGCAAGTTGTGACCGCGGGTTCGTCTTTATTATATTGTGACTTATTCATTATATTTTTGTTTCTGTGTGCCCACTATTACCTATAATAACTCTGTTTTTGCCGAAAATACGTTTCCCTTGGACTATTTGCAGTCTATCTATCTAATATTTAAATATGTGCATATATCTATTGTGTCATATACCATATAATTACTAGTAGACTCTTCATTGATATTTAAATTACTGTTTTTTATTATTATATTGGATTGCACATATTATATTATAGATTTCCATGTATATAAATAGTATTTCGGTATCAGTGTCGTCCGACCTGACTATATGTAATTTGTATTATTATTGTTTTTATTAGTTATAATATTGTTGTATGGTAATATATTAGAACGTGTTATGTGTGCGCTTGTAATAATATAATATAATATTTGACGCGCAAATGCGAAGCGCGTATTTTTTACAAAACCTCTAATAATATTATAAAAGGTGATTCACTAATCATGTACTTATATTAGTTTATTGTTTGTCAGCCTTTTATCCTTTAGTAGTATCAGATTAAATGCTATACTATTGTTTAGTATAATTAAAGATCATATTTTCAGATACTTGGATTTTTATGCCATTTCACCATAAATTGTGAAACAAATAATATTGCGTAACATGTATAATTATTATTTGTATTATTAATAATCTATGTAGGTACAAGTTATAGTTAAAAAAACAAATTTAAACATTATTCATTTGAACTCCGATTTATATTATATAGCCATATAGGTACATACATTTTTGAAAGAAAAACTATATGTATACTAAAAATATATTGTTAAGTAATATAGCTTTCATTAAAAAAAAAAAAAATGGTCTTTAAGTATAATTAAAATTTGATATACTTAATTTATTATTTAAAAGTATGTTTTTAAAAATTCTTAGTAAATCAAATCACCTATGCACTTGGTAATATTTTATAATAAATTTCGTAGGTATACGATTAATTTACTTTTGGACCTAACCTGTGTCAAATAGGTATTCCTTTATAAGTTGCATTGTTTATTATTGATATCTATTAAAAATATTTGCTTCAGTAATTGTACTCAAACCACAGTGGTTTTGACATATTTTATTTATTTATTTATTTATTTTACTTCCCTATTGAGTTAATATTTTTAAAAAATGTTTGAGTATTCCCCGCTTACCTAATAAAACTACTTAAAGAAAAACAATTTTTTTTTCTAGTACAAAAGATGTACCCAGGCACGAAAACATAAATAAATTAATTGGGATGACTGTATTTAGAATAATTATACTCATTCATATAATAAGTACTCATATGTTGGTATTATATTAGGTGTTTATCGGTTATCATATTTTTCAATATTGTATGATTATAACAATTTATTATCATCGACCATCGTGTACCTACACGTTTAATCATTGTTAAAAATGTGTTCAAGGCCACCCTTATCGAGAATTCGCCAATTGGCTGGTTGTTGATGTATAACAATTTTTCCCCTAATATAATTCTGTATTTCCACATGAAAACGTCTATTTTTATTCGTTATCACTGGGCTATATGTCTATAAACATATTTTATATATACGTACAGTACATATATTTTTTATTTATGTTTTTCAATAAAAATTTCCAATTATATTATAATAAAATATAAAATAAATCATTGTTTATGTTTCATTAAGAAATTAATTCTTTGGAAAACATTTTTTTTTTTTTAAATAACAAAAACAAGCTTGTTGAAACACGATACGATTTGTCAGTTTTGGTTCCCTCAAGTCCTCTAGACCACTATTAAATTTGTCGTAACTACAGTTTTCCAAAACTATTACGTTTCATTCGCGTCGTTTGCCATGAACACACAACATCAGACACTACTGCCGCCTTTAAAGAAATCTAATTACACAAGACATTGAATATATTTCTAGAAGAATCAAAATATCGGAACATAGTTATAAAATCTGGACAAAATGTGTTTTTTAACAATTTTCTTTTGCAAAGACGACTCGTATCGCGAACAGTGGGAATTAGCCCAAGATATTGTATATTTTGGTTTTTCGTAAGTCGACGTTGATGTATAATATACATTTATATATAAAGAGAATAAAAACCATAATAGTGCCCTAGTTTTTATAAATCACGTATCGTCAAGGACTACAGTAATTAATACTCACGAGTCCTTGGGTTCTATTAGTTTTGGTGTATTTGTTATTATACGATAAATCCCATATTTGTTGTTGGGCCCCTTCGACAAAAAAAAAGGAAGATCGATTTTGTATGTTTTCAAGTCGACAAATCTAGTTTATGTAACGGACTTTACATAATACATCATTATTAAAGATATTTTCCTAAACCGGCTAAACTATAATAATATTCAGTATTATTTACATTTTAAATTCTGAGCGAATCAATAAATATAAGTATTGGTTTTACAATTACATGTTTGTGTGTGTGTGTATGTGTCTGAATTTGGACTCTGAAGACAATATTTTTATAGCTGCAGAAAAAATCTTCAAATTTTAAAATTGAAGGTGGTTTCTGATAGCAAATTTGATATTATTTTGAATATTTTGATAAAATTTCTCAGCACTTGAAATAAATTATAATTAAATAATTAATATCATAATATTTACATAACACTGCGGTTTTCGATTAAAACGATAATCTTGTTTTTTGTTGTACTTCAAAAATAAATGTCTGTTGATACTTGAAATTTTTGAAAAAGTTTTGCTCTTTTTGAACTGTTTATAAACATCAGCCTTATTTTTTATGTTTTTTATAAACTAAATAATTAATACAAATTTTCTTAGTACTTGGTATTTACACCAATTAATAAAAATGCGTCAAATTGAAATTTAACATATTCCTTACAGTGACAAACTAAGAAGTAGGTACACTCGAAAGTTGAAATCTGCTTAAGTGTAGAGACTTTTCCAAGTTTTTGAAAAATATTTTATTCTTGTTACATAGTATACCTATGCCAACTGTACTGAATTATTTCGTCATTATAACATTTATTGATCCATTTAACTACCAAATATAAATATGCTGTGCTTATATATTGTTAAATACTTACCCTAAGTCCCTAACCTTAACTCAAAGTCCTAAAATATAAATAATATAATACTTGTCATTCCGAGAATTCTATCGAAAATCATTTTTTTTTTTTGTGTTTTATTAACACGCGATGTATGAAACGAGTAGTAGTGGTTGTATTCAAAACCCTTTGAATATGACCGACTTGTTATGAAACTATTATTATTATATATTTTTTTATTTTTTTCAATATCTCGAATGCACTAGGTACTCTTCTTGATGTAATTCGATACATTATTATTATTTTAACTTTTCAACGTTTGTTGTAAAAAAAAAAAAACAAAAATAAATAATAAAATATTATACGCTATTAGTATATAAAATTATAAACCATTATGCACTATTGTCACCATAGTTATGTTCTTATGCTGTGCGTTTAAACTGTATACAAGTCGTTTGTCACCGGCTCATTGCCAATAATTTTTTCTTACTCTGAATCTGATTTTTTTAAACTATTACTGAATTACTCGCTTCTACATTTTTATTAGTTTCTTTCGGTACGCAATGCCAAAAAAATGTTATTTTGAAAATTATATGCAATACTTTTATTGAAAAACGAAATTGAAATACAAATACATACTTACTAATAAATGTACCATGAAAATTTAAAAATTTTTATTAGAGTCTACAAAAATAATATGAAATACATCTAATTAAAAATAATCTTAAACCGCGGTTAAATTGAGCAACTATAAACTGTATTTTATGCCATTATAGATTCATATATAGAGGGACACTTACCTGTACATACCCGCAGCGACGGGTTAAAAACTGTTGACGCGCAAATATATATCCCACCCCCAATTTTTTAATTGATGTTTAGCTCTATAACTTATGACCTATGTCGGGCACGCGACCGAACATCATTGTGTAGTAGTGTTCGGAAGCCCGTATTATATGAATTATGTATTACTACTTTTATCATTATTTATGCATCTGTTACTTGGTTCATGAATAATAACGTATTTTTTTTCAATTTTTTGTTTTCCATTTTACATGCATGTTTTTTTTTTAATACATGTAAACAACGACGTGCAATATAAAACGTGTACTCGCAACAGCGCTATATTTGCACCATATCAATTATAATGTTTTTCAAAGAAAACAAATATTCCCCACCAAAACCACTATTTTAATAACGAATATTAATATTTAATAACGTGTCTAACCTTTGGTGTCGCGTAATATTATATACATACAATAAACCTTAAAAAAGAAACAGAGAACTCTTCTGCACTTACAGTAGGTTTCAAATGTACCTGCATTTTTGAGTAGGTAGTTGACTATAATAGTCTATAATAATTCATGTGATAAAATATAAACTATTGTTCACGAAAAACATTTTTGAGCAAAGACATTGCATGTCAGCCTCTATTTCTAAGGATATCTTGAAATGTATATTTATATTACTATTAGAGATTTATCTTATCTATTAGTAATAATAATACTGTATTGTACTAATTTTTGCTATAAACAAGACGCATGTTATATCATATCATATCTTGTTATTAACTTACAAAAACCAATGCCGATGACGTTAATACTGTCGATAATTGTGTGACTAAGTTCTTGGTTTAAAATGAATCTAAATGTTTTTAACATTTTATTGAGTAGGTACCTATATACAAAATAATAATATGCTTACGTAATAGCGAATAATTTTAAATAACAAGAAAAAAAATAAATGTGCATTTTATGAACTTTCGATATTTTTTTAGTGTCTGTAAAAGAACAATTTACAAAGAACCTTTTACTACGTTTTCCTACCTTTTAACTTGTAAAAATTTCATCATTATAAATTTTAAAAAAAATTCAAATTTCTGTAAAAATAATTCAAAAAATCTAAACCTTAAAAACAAACATTTTCATGCATAAAAAAATGTATTTTATTATTTTTAATAACATGCTATCTATTATAAATAAGTACAAGTATCAAAACAAGATACATTCCGTGCAAAATCTAAAAGTAAAGAATAATTAACGGATGTGCATATTATATATAATACTTAGCGATGTCTTCTGCACTATTCCGTGACGCTCATCAACTTGTGTGTATTATTTAATATTAATATTATGTAATTTTATATCATATAATATTATATAACAATAATCGTGTATTCGTGTTAATTACTAGAAATAATAATAATATAGTATGTACAGTAATTGTATAAAACAATTTTAATTGCTTTTATGAGTGTTTTTCTGACCGTATACGAAGCACATGTAAATTATATTATTTAACTATAACACAAACCGTATATTATGTTTAATAATAAATAATAATATATACTTATACTAAATAATGTTTTTGTAGCAGCAGTATACTGGGAACGAAGAAAAATGACCAACCGTTCCAGGATCTTGGAAACAGCCGCATAGTTAAAGAAGGATCGTTACTTTGCAAAGTGATTCAGATCGACGGCAAGGTAATATTGTTTTGTAAAATATTATTATAACTAAGTGTCTACATATATTTGTTAAAATATATCATAATCGATGAGACGATAAATAAAATAAAAAAAACACACTTTTGCTCATTCAGAACGTGTATAATGTTATACAGCTGTAGTGTATATAATGTCGCATATTATATTATTATGTATTGTGTTTATAGAAAGCATGCGATCGATCGTGGAAACCGGTGTGGGCTGTTGTACGCGGACAGACGTTGTGTCTGTACAAAGAAAAACGAGAGTCTATTCCTAACATTTCGGTCGATGTAAGTATATACAAAAACCTTGATTTTTTTATTGCGGAATTCATGTTATGAATTCTTTACTTGGTAGAAGAAAACTATACACTCGCAAATCGTAATACTAATATAATAATATATTTTATGTACCGGCGTCCGTCTCTCAGCTTCATATGATGTCTTGTGCGTTATATAACATAATAATATACGTACAAAGCGATCTTTATCTTTTGATTTTTGTCTTAAGCTTTCTCAAAAATTTCGAATGGTATTGTTTACACGAGAACTTTCATAACGTCAAACAGCAGGGATACAGCCATTGAGTTTTCGGTTGTTTTTTTTTTTTGCGCTTCATGCACACGCATCGTCCGAATAATATATTACATTATTATGTACCCAGCTGCCCATGACAATAGGGGCACGTGCCCGTCATAGACCCTCCGCATCCGCGATCTGACCGCCGACCAGTAACATTTTACGTTCAAACGTTGAGCAGTTGCATTGTGGTTTACAGTATTTCGTATAGCGCACGACTTGATTATTATTTTACACTGCGCTGTTTCCTAAACTAAAAATGAATCGATTCTGTTCTCCTGATCGGCGTCTTAGGTATTCTTGTATGCCCATGTGGTTCCGGGCGTCAAAACATCCACGACTAAAACGGTGGTCGTCTACCGGTTCTTGGGTATGTCCATATTATTCCCATTGAATTTCATTACGTCCTACTACTGTAAAGGAATATAAAAAAAGGAACTAAATCAAAAAAATATAATGTTTTCTATAAAGGTACGTTTCATTTTTTTTTCTATTTCTTCTTTCTTTCTTTTTTTAGACACCCGCAACGCTAGAAAAGACGGACGACGTGAACATGTCCTGCGATCGTATCAATCTGAGAACGTCCACTACAGACGTGGCTCACGACTACACCAAAAGGAAGCACGTGATGCGACTTTGCTCCAGCGTCGCCGACATGGGGTGCACTGAACTACTACTTCAAGCCGACGACACTTCGTCCATGGTGCGGTGGTTGAAAGCATTGCAAGAACAAGCCCTTGAGGCACAGGCACCTCTATCCGCAGAAGAAGTAAGTGGATTTTATTACCTGCAATGCAGTGCCATCCATGCCAGTCTCACTGGCTGTTAAATAATTACAAAATAATGGTTTTTATTTTTATTTTATTTTTTTATTGTATACTTTTATTAAAATTGGCAGTGTTTAAATTGCACATATAGGTACTGCCTAGACGCCTAGTACTCGTAAATACGTTACAAGCGTATAGTACTATAGTCTGTGATGCTATCTTTGGTTAGGTAGGTCCCTATACTAATACTTATACTATTACTATACCAAATACCACAATTCACATCTAATATTTAAAATACTAGTGACTTACAAGTATACTGAAATTAACCAAATTGGTTTTGTTTTTTAGTGCTTGAGCATCTCTCCAGGTAATACTAAGGGCATACGTAAGTTAGGTGCGTTCAGAAACCGTTCACCCACCGGCGATTCTCCTATCACTAAGACACGGAAACCGGACCGCAGCCCGTGCCAAGGATCACAACCGCAATCTCCCAAATCTACCAACACATGGAAAAATCGAATGGCCAAACAATTAAAGAAAATACAACAAGGATCGGGGTCGCCGGTATCACCAATTATGCCCACATTACCGCCACCGCCGGGTACTGCAATCGGCATACCTTTAGAACTTTGCCCACCAGTAAGATACACCAGGACAATTTTTTTTCCAACCGTACTCTTAAAAATTTTATTATACATTTTTAATAATTTTTTTTTTTTTACAGTCGACGCAATCTGAGTATGTTCCTTTAATAGTAGAAGTATGCACATCTATAGTTGAAGACAAAGGGTTGGATATCATAGGCATTTACAGGTATGTAATGTATATATATATTTTTTTTTAATTTAAATGGACATCTTTTATTGTTTAATTATCCTATTGTATTATGTCTTGACTTCTAGAGTACCTGGTAATACAGCTGCTATTACTTCACTAACAGAAGCGGTCAACACTGGTGGTATGGAAACTCCAGATATGGCCATTAAACTTCTACAGCGAGATCCCCGGTGGACAGATGTGAATGTAATTTCTAGCCTATTAAAATCATTCTTTAGGCGACTTCCTGATGCACTACTAACAACTGAAATGTATCCACATTTCATTGAGGCTGATAAAATTGATGATCCTGTTCAACGAATGGTGAAACTACGAGAACTGGTATGTTAAAAAGTTTATTTATATTTTACAACAAAAATTAGTCATTTTTATTTTTGCTGTAGGTTCATAAACTACCAGACCACCATTTTGAGACTTTAAGATATTTGCTAATGCACCTTAAGAAAATTGTGCAACATAGTGGAGTCAATAAAATGGAAGCACGCAACTTAGCTATTGTGTTTGGTCCTACCCTAGTTCATTCTGCTGATGATAACATGGTAACTATGGTCACAGATATGAGTCATCAGTGCCGCATTGTGGAATCGCTAATACTACAAGTAATATCATATATTCATATTATTATTGTAATTATTTTCCATTGGAGAAAATTATTTTATTTGTTTTTTTTTTTTTTTACAATAGGCTGATTGGTGTTTTGGAAATGGCGATGTGGTAGATCTTACAGCATCCATACCTGAAAATTGTGGACAAGTACCAGAAATTGAACAATCTGCTCCAAATCAAAATCTTTTGGATAACATTAACAAAGTTTCTGGCAATCAGTACACACCATTTATGGCCAAAGATCTTGTAACCAATATTGTTGCTGCAGCTAATCGTAAAATGCATCGAGCTACTGGCAAAAATTCAAATGTATCGCGAAAATCTCGTACCAACGTAACCAATAATATAGTTCCTCATATTAGTATAGCACCAAGTGCAACTGATATTAAACAAGTATGACAATTAAATAATAAAGTTTATAAAACTGTTAATAATGCTTAATTTGTCCATTGTAGGATGTGTCTAACAAAGATAAATTGAACAGCTCAAAAGCCAGTTCAGAGACAGTTTCAAGTACTAGTCTTAATGAATCTGAAGACAGTCTTGAACATCTAACAAATAATGATCAAAGTTTAGATTCAACACCACAAAATACCGATGGTGCTGCTCCTCCTATTAAGACTTATGTCAATTTAGCTGAAACTACTCAAGAAAGAATACGACGATTTGAACAGGAAACAAAAGCAATGCTTCAAAGAGAAATAAACAGAGGTCAAAGAAGAAGAGAATATTTTGGACTTGACGAACCTGTTACACAACCAAACGAAGCCTTAATGCTAGCTAAAGATTATTCTCCAGGTAAATGTATTTTAGTAATATTTGATAATCATTATGTTAATTTTCTAATTTTTACCATAAGTCATGGTCAAAGTATCCAAAGGAACAACTAATGGGACTATTGAACAATCAAATGACTCAGACTTAAAAAATAATCAAAAACGATTAAAAACAAGTACTGAGAGTGCTGATGAATGGTCTGTAGATTCACTCAGTGATGGCTTAAGAATATCCAGTGAACGTCCTATAAGTCATGCGTCAGATGAAGGTATATATTAATTTTTAATTATTCAGTATTAAAGAGTTCGCAATAGTAATTATAATGATGCAATTTATGTTAAAGATTAGTAGTTTCCATATTGCGTATAATAATATAAAATATGTATTTTAAATTTTTATTCTATTACTAAAATATGTTAATAAGAGTAAAATATAGTTCTTAAATTATGATATAAAAAAATGTTGTGCTTTGTATACACTGTAATGGGTTTACTATTGCGTAATCTTAAATTAATTTACCGATTGCGTGCACTGCACGTTCGGCTCATTCATTTTTGTTTGAGATTCATTAGCAAAATTTACAGCAAATGGTAACATACACCAACACTTAAGTAACAAACGACAAGGATGGGTTTTTGGCACGTCCCTTAACCAGTATCCGCATTACTACTACTACCAACCTGAAAGGTTCTTATACATTTAGCTCAAATGACTTTTGATCAATTAACATGGTTTTGCTTTTTTTCCTACTAATTTTCTGCTTCTATTTACTAGCTATATTTCAAAAATCACTTGATTTTGCTATTATTTATGATTTATCAATTTACCAATTATTGGTACTCTTAGATAAGCCTTCACATTTCTTTAATTCTAAAAATTAGGGCTAATATAATATATAAATAGTCACATAAAAAAAATGTATATATTATACCAATGGCTAGGAAAATTAACCAATTTTGTTAAATTCACTTCTCATTTTTTTTTTTTTTTACTCTAGTCTTATTGAATTCACAATCTATGAAAAATAAATCATATTAAACAAATAAGATAAAAGTATATATTAAAATGTATACCTACATAATTTAAGATTAATTTATTAAACATAAATTACAAGAATGAAAGTATCTATCAATTCTATTAAAATAAAATTTGTGTAAAATGCCTTTAAAATGAATTCACTATTAACTGTTAAATTAGCTAACTAAATTTCATGAAAAAGTTTAATTTATTAAGTTAAAAGTTATTTTAAATAAATAAATAAAAGTTAGGTAATTTAATTTATTTTTTTTTAATTTATAATGTCTTGTTTTGAGTAATGGTGTGTATTGTGTTTGAATTCATGACTTAATAACTTATTATTTATATTCATTCTATTTTTTCCCATTAAATGGCTCTTATTTTTTTATATAAGTACCAAGTGTTTATTGTAAATTGTAACTATATGTTTACTTTATAAAAGAAAAATTGGTTTTATTTTTATTTTTACGCATTAACAAATTAGCTTAAAACTATTTTCAGGGTTAATTTTTATTTTTTTATTTAGTTTATTTTCTAACTTTTGGGTGTGTATCAAAAAAAATTGTTCACTTTTTGTTTAATTTAATAGCTTATAGGTTTGATATTAATATTATAATAATAATGGCTAACAAATGATTTTTTCAGTGTTATGTATAATCGTTTTAACTGTGTGTTACCATAATGTTGTAGAATATCTAACATTCTAATTGAATGGTTTTTTAAACATGATATGTATTAAACTTAAGCATTACCCTTGTGTTGCATAACAAAAGTTTTATGTTTGATTTTCCAGGAGGGGATTTATTGGTGAGCCTGACTTCCGCCTTTGACAAAAAACTTAAATCTCTTTCAATACCCAGTGACTCTGTAGATGTTGAAGAAAAACAGCCAGTGGCTAATTCAAATGATGAACATACAGATGTGCAGACTTACAGAGACCCAAGTTTACATAGATCATTGGAAAGGCGCAGCCAGCATATAACTGAAAAACATGTATGTTGATGTTAAAGATTATTGTGATAGTTTGATTATAATTTTTATTATTATTTATTATAGGAAATTGAAACAATGAAAGATTCAACTAGTGAATCAATGAAAGATACTTCAAAAACTGATAATTTTGAGTGTCTTCAAGACATTAACGCCATCCCGAATGTGCGTCTGCGTCGTTCCGAATCATTGAAACAAAAAGAAAACCGTCCAGACTATGGGAATCATGTAAAACTACGCCGCTGTGAGTCCCTAAATAAACATGAAAGATATATTTCTAAATACACAAAGTTTGAGGCAATGATGCTGACAAAAAACGGTGACGCTTCCAAACACCGGCGATCTGACTCCCTCACCAAGATGGAGAAGACCGAGTGCAACATGAACAAGCGAAAACAAGGATTGTCTAGACGCTGTAGTTCATTGCGCGATAAGGAAGCGCGCCAAAAACGTAAAAACGGTGTTACAACTGATCGAAGTATCAAGAGGCGGCATACAGTGGGTGGTACAAAGGACTTTGATAAAATCACATGGTTGGACAATAAGGAAAGAGAAGAATTAGAGAAAAGCTGTAAAGATAGAAGAACCAGTTCACCAGACCTGAGTTGGGCTCGTGTTGTGGATGGAATAAAAGAAAGAGGTATTAGACCTAGAAGCATGGCCGACCCAAATTTTGTGTCTAAACTGTTGAATGTACCTCTTGAATCACACGTTTGACAGTAATTGTATTTTCTTTAAAAATTGTTTTGATCTCATTTGTCCTATCGCTTAAATGTGCTCATATCCCCCCCCCTATGTTTTCATCATTCAAAACTTGTGCTCATCCCTATCATTTCTAGGTTGTCAATTACCTTATTATGCTTTAAAAGTTTGGTATGTTTTTAAATATCAACATTGTTTTATAATCTTGATGATAAAAGTATAATTTTTTTTTAAGTATTAAATATATATATTTAAAATTTCTTGACAATATTGTTTTGATGAAATAAAAACGGTGCAATAAAATTGTAACTACATTGAGGTAGAAATATTGTAAAAAAAGTACTATTATATTTAATTTTTTTTTTTCACTTTTTTTATTATTTTGTCACATTACCACTGACATACATAAACAATATAGGTACATATTATATTTAATGAATTTTTATTTCAGTAATTATTCTTAAAAATTAATTTTCACAGTAACTATCACATTATTTATTTTAATTTTAGTACACAGATAATATACCGAGCATTTAAATTTTATATTAATTTAATTTAAGCAAAAACAACTGTTATTAATGTAAATAATCTTAAATATTTATTTATGTATCACTAAAGTATACTGGTTACTGTTTTTTTTTTTTTTTT
>VUJU01001353.1:0-24295 GCA_009835225.1 Aphis craccivora | reverse complement strand
AAAAAATGGTGCGTTTTATGTTTTTATATATATTTTTTTTTGTTTTCTCTTTTTTTTTTCAAATTTGTAAAGCGTTTTTATATAATATACGTAAAAGCAACAAAAATTACTTATATTTTAAATGTCACTAAATTATACCAATATAATTTTATATATTATATATATTGTTTTTATGTGTAAGTTTTAATAATTAAGAGTTCCACTAAAACAAAATAAAGTGTTGGATAATACATTTTTAAATGAGTATATTATTATTTATTTTTTACGTTTTACCTGTGTTCAACTATATACTTTTATTGTATATTAACTCTTATACTTAGTCATTTTTCCAGTCAATTTATAAATGTACTCTATATTATTCTATAATAGGGTGTTACTAGTATTTGAAATCACCAAACCAGGACAACATTGAATAGTTGAAAAACCTATTTATATTTTTGAATAAGTTTATTTTAATATATAATTATTAATTATAAAGTTGTTTTACTTATCTAATTCATAATAATTATTGATAGGTAAATACTAATTACTGTAACTCATTTTTTTCATTTGATTGAATTTTTTCTTTAGAAAATATTTTCTTAATTTTGTCTTTGAATTCACTGCAAATGAATCTTAAATTCAATTTGCCATCATTTGCATATATTGTATTTTCATTTATACCATGCCTTTTCATCCGACCAAATATTATTCACTGTAGAAAAAACTCTTTTTAACTGGATCCACTTATCTATGCATAATGTTTTTGTCTTTATTTTTATTTCCTTGTTATTGTCCATATTTCGACTCTTTGAAAAATCAAGCAATATGATAATAAATTAAAATTGTTCCCGTTATAATTATTTTTCTAGCTCTAATAACTGAGACAAAATGAATGATAGACCAAGACACTTTAAGTATGAAACCAGAAAGCCATAGCAACCTTAGTCCTTATAATGTATGGGTAATATACCATTAGGATTTATATGCAATACAAAACTTTTAAAATATACATTTGGCTTATTAAAAATATGCAATTAATATTAATTAAATATTATTCATAACTATTAAAGCTACTCAATAACATATTACACAATATTTGTAATGTAAGTATTATATAATTGTTTTCATTTTTCAAAACTGAACAATCTTCTGTTAGACCTTAATAATACATTTATTTATTTAAGAAAAATTTAACGGGCTTGAGTCCTTTGAATATATGATTTACCTAATACAGTTGACAAAATTACAAGAACAGAAACTTAGTAATATGATAACAATAAACATAAAATTTTACAAAATACAAACTAAAAATACAGAAATATAACTATTACTTACATTCTTTTATCTTATATTTACTAAAAGTCCATTCAACATCACATGACAAAAAGATGTCTAATGTTGTAATATACCATAAAAAAAAAAAGAAATGTGCATTTTGTCAAAATATGCAAAATATAAGCACCACCATCATCATCATCATCATGAGGTGGTTCGTGAACATTACTGACAACAACAATTATCAGAAATCGAAAAAAAACCTACTGTTGCACATAAATCCTAGCCCTAATAATAACATTTTTATGGTATATTTTATATAGATTTGAAGTTTGATTTCAAAGATAAATTATTGAATATAAAATAATTTTATTTGTTATTAAAATACATTAATTATTTACATTCTTAGGTTTACTATCAGTATTATGCTAGGATTGCCATACGCCCCGGTACACCAGGACATGTCACCAGTTTATAACATTGGTCTCTTTCGTCTCAGTTAGGACTTAACCAATTAGTGTAAATAAAAGAAGTACCAATAATTATAAGTTATATTTTTAAATTTATATTCTAAATTTTATAATAAATTGTGTGGAAATGCCAGAAAAATATAAATTATAAATAATTAATAATTAATCAAATATGTTAATATTATAATCATTAATTTATTTTCAATCTATTTCTGTAATAATTTATATTTAAACTTAAAATTCAAAAAATGCTGTGAAATAAGTATGTAACTATGTGTACTGTATAAACTAAATTTAATGCTATTATTATTAATTTCTATATAATACACATACATTACATTGTGTGATCTACATTTTATAATTTACAAGAAGGTTGTTGTAATTATTTACAACCCACTTAAACTTTTATGGCAACCCGCAATCCTAGACTGTTATCCATAAGACCATATTTTTAATTTAACTTTTTAAATACTTCAAAATAAATTTGTACTATTTTTCAAAAATATTTTTAATATAATAAAGTAATGGTAATACAAGGTAGTTACCTAGCATAAAAAATAACATACAATTAAGTAGCTTTATATGTAGGTGCCTATTTAAGTATAAACTTTTTAATAAAAGTAGTTGTCACATAGGCGCAAATCGCAGGGGGGCTAAGGGGGCTTAGCCCCCCCCCAGAGTCATAATTAGCCCCCCCAAATTTTATAGATACTAATAATAATCGTGGTTTAACATAAGTACCCGCGAACTTATAGTCAGGGCTTAAGCCCCCCCCCCCGCCAAATTGAACCAATTTGCGCCTATGTTAGTTGAGTTGAGAACTGATCTAATTTCTAAGTAATTGTAAAGATAAATTATTCAATTTATTACATTTACGATTTACATAGCAATATGTGAGTTTTATAGGAAGTAATTGTAGTAAATACAATAAATGCGATAAATGTTATGAATTATAATTCTAAAGTAAATTCTTAATTTTTAATTACACGACATAATTATTATAATGATATGATAGGTTGATAGGTAGGTACTACACGTACGCTAAATGGATAAATTTATTATTTTACTATTCAAAAAATAGGCAATGGGTCTTGAATACTCTTGATTGAAAATATTTTAGATTAATTTCATAAATATAAAGAACATAATATAATTTACTCCTGTGCCAAATAAATAGATAACGAATTTATGAACGTATGCAGTACACTAGTACACACAATTACTTGCTAAGTTAAAGTGCTAGTTGCTAAAGTATTCGACATTAATTGCATTTACGACCTAAGTACATGCCGCGTGGCGTGTATGGCGTATGGTTTTTCTCGGAACGTTTTAAAATTATTGCGGTAATGCGCCTAATGCGGTGGTGGCCGCGGGTGGGGCGAAGTTAATCTCCTTATCAACTCTCTTTAGGCTTCGTATTTATGATAACGGTAAATTGATAACAATATTTATAAACATTCGTCCCGCGAAGATAAACTATCATGTTGAAATTGTTGAACGTCGACCACAGTAAATTATTGAATATTTCCTACGTCATGTCGTTATACCGCAGTCGAGTTAATTAATATATAATATATTATATTTTTTAATCCATGTCAGTATACCGTATCTGTTAATACACATCATTCGTTGGTCATTACTATTGTCTTATTATTTAATTAATATCAATGTTAAAGGTCAGTACGTCAATGACCGTAGAGTCGCGATTACGAGTTCCGCTTGTCGCCATATCCGTTTAAATCCTCTGCGCACGGGGACCACAGCAAAGGCACACACAATTGGACGGTCCGGACACAGCCTCTGCTGGAGCAGTCGGTCGAATAACCCACAGATAATAAAGTTCATTATTATCTAAGGAATAACCCGATAACACCGATATAGAACTACAGGTTAGAACCGTTGTGAAACGTATCACTCACACGTAAGCACGTTATCATTACCTACCTATTATTAGGATAATAGGATATATTATTATAATTTAATTATAATATTTAAAGATTAAATACCTTTCAATTTTTTTTTTTTATAATATTATCTTAAGGACAGCACACCCGTATGTATGTGTTATCTCTGTCATACTATCATATGCTACTACTAACTGTCTACTACTATCACAGAATAAATAATGAAATTTACTCTGTGGTACTACATATTTTGTACTAAATTTGTATTCAGCAGTTTAAATTTTGTGCTGTAAGCTTTAAAATAGATTACCTTATGGAATAAATTGAATCATTATCAAAGTTAAAGGTAAGAAAATTATGATTTTCTGTACTTTATCGATGGTTATTTAACGTTATTTTAACGGTTTTTTTATGACCGAGAAAACACATGCGGGTGTGGCGTCCTTGAGTTATTATTATGATTTACGGCACTACGCTTGCGACACTTATCTACACTAATAGGTACTTGCTTCCCTCTCCCTTTGGTCATACCTTTGTCGTTCGCTCAAACCTGTTATGTGCCGAATTTTCAATTTTGTGTTTTAATTGTCCCTGAATTATTAGTAATTGATATTAATCAAAAATAATAAATAAAACCTACTATTGTTTATGAAATAAATGCTTTCTTTATAGGTAGTTAAAAATGTATAATATAGCAAACCATTGAAAAGGTTAATTTTATTTGATATTTTCACAATTATTGAATGTGATTCAAATTTTAAAAAAGATTTGATAGTTTTAAAATGTTAAAATTTGTTTCTACCTACCTATATAAATCATTGACAATATGTTTTTTTTAACTTTTTTTTTGTGTATCCTGAAAAATTGAGTTTTAGCATACTGGGTGTATTTATCAAGTACTTTTACTTATAAGTTATAAGTAATACATATTTTAATGATTAATAAACATAGGTATAAACTATAAAGGTGTTATAAATTACAATAGAATATGTTCAATATTCTATAAAAACATCCAAAACCACTACAGCAAGATTGCCCAAGTTTTAACTTAATACATAAAAAAAAGGCAACAAGATTGCGCTTCATGAAATATAGGTTTTGTCCTTTTAATAATTGTCCATAGGTACACTTTAAAAACATTAATACATGGCAATACGGTACGACATAATTAACATTTACATTTTTCCTGTAATATGCTAGAATAGTCAAGGGACCAAAATTATATTTTTCATATAAAAAATTTAAACTGGCAAAATCGTGTTCTAGCCATCAAAAACATGTATCGTGTTGGTTTAGCATGTTGTTACTTGAAAGAAATTGAAGACAGTTTCACAATTACGTCGTCTGTCATGTCGTATACAATTTATCATAATATTATTCTAGTTAGTTTTAATCATGGTATTCTACCAAGAAATTTTAAGTTGGTCCATGCTCAACTTTTGAACATGATACCTTCGATAGAAGACATGAACTCCTTTTTGTTTCACTCTTAAGGCGTATTTTATATATTAATGATATGATGTCTAATGGAATACGGTCTACGGGACTACGGATGATATAGCTTAACTTATGTTTAGGTGACGATATTATAAAAAGATGCAGGGGTAATGGGTATGCATCCTACATATATTGAAATTTGTAGAAGTTTAGTTTATGACATCTATTAAAGTGACCTTTATTTAAGTAATGACGAAATACATTTGACATTACCTAATACAACAATTATAAAGCTAATTTTTCAATTTTTTTTTTTTTTATATTATAAAACTTTATAATTGATCAATATTTTAATAATTGAATTTATTGCTAAATAAAGAAAAAAGAACAATTCTTAAACTTAAAAAATAATAATTAATTAAAAACACAATATTATAGTTCACTAAACATTTATTCGACACAACATATCTAGGTCTACACGTTGTGGCTTTCGGACATAAACTGTTTTTAGCTAGTGTTTATATATTAATATAAGGCTTCTTTCTCGCTACCTTCTATGTCTATGTTTATACTATTATGAAGTGTTTTTTTTTTGTCTTTACCAGCTGTTTTACACTTCTGCAGCCCTGCAGGTTTCCTTATTTGATTTAATAGGTATCACTTTGTATCTGACAATACGTTACGTTCTAGATTTGAGGCCTTATTCTAATACTTAAATGGTAGTATTACCTATATTATGTATATATTGTTTCATTTTATTTATTTAGTTAAAAATCGATTAGTAATAATATTCAACTCTAATTTTTGTGTTATGACTTATAATATCACTCAATATATTTTTTATAGGAATTTTAAGTTCAAATTTTGATAAAATGCCATAGGTACTTAAATGAAAAATAACGATTTTGTAGTTCTATTGTTGTAATACAAAACAAAAATAATATAATCGTGCGAACTTGAAACTTTTGCTACTTTTATTATAGCAAATAATAGTTTATTTATTAGAATAAATTAAATTTTCAATAAATATTTTGATTAATTTTAAAATTTTAATTATTTATACCATGTATCTATTATATTCACTTATTTCAACGTTCAACGTTTCAACGGTACCTACGTCGGTATTGATTTATAAGTTGATAAACAATTCTAATATTATATTATGAAATAATACCCATATTAATAATTATTATTTTAAATAACATAAAATCTGTATAAAAATAACTATACATTCAACTTACCATATTAATATTAATAATTATAAAGGCTACAGGCTACAGCAATATAAATACTTATATAATAAAATATCCTTTTAGAAATATATTCAAATATCTAGGCTAGTTGACCGTCTACATTTCGAAACATTTTATATACTATATTGCTATGATTAATCATTGAACTCAAATTGAATATGTGTTATTCATTAAAGTGCAACATTGAGGTTTCTAAATAGCAGAACGAATCCACTAGGGTTTTACATTTTAAAGCTGAAAAAAGAGAAATACCTAGTATTTTTTTTTTATTTTTTTTTAATAGGTACTCTATCATGTTAATCAATACACTCCTTAATTTATTTCGAGGTTCCTGCTTAAGTCGTTGCCGTAATTAATAATATAAATATTGATAAACCTAATATTTGTACATCATTTATTTTATTATGCTTTATTATTATTTAATAATAGTATCTAAATGTTGTTAATATTAGAAAGTATAGGTAGTACCCTACCTATATTTGAATTACTTGATAGGTAATTAATATTTTAATATAATAGTATACAATCTCTAAAATCTCTTATATCTATGACCTATCATTACTTATAGAAACCTATAGACATATTAATATATTATTGAAGAGTAATTATAATATTTACCCCTAAATCTTAATTTGTATGTTTACCTTTATATGTTTCTGCATTTCATAAAAATATATGGTTAATAGGCATAGCAACTTTGATTTGTTGATTTATATAATGTATTATTAACTCAAACGTTATTAATAATAATTAAAAATTTTAACACAATGGCCGAATCAAACACAGAACACATAGATGAAAATACTGAAGAAAAATCAAAAAATCTAAAATCAACTATACAATACACTATATTTCCTGATTATCAAAATGAAGAGTTACTATACCCAAATGAAAAGTTAGAATTATTTAAGAAAAGATTAGAAATCGTGAGATCAAGGGTGGATGATGATAACTTTAAAATAAACCTTTCCCCTTTAAGACGACCTGTGGACAATTCACCTTTACACGAAGTGTACAAAAATGTTATTAATAAAGACTCTTTTTCCATGTTAGCTTCGATTTTAGATAGAGAAAACAACGTTAATAGTAAGTACACAAATAGGCAAGTATTATTGTAAGTTACTGCAATATGTAAACTTATTATTGGTATTTTACGTAAACTAATTAAAGAAAACTTCTAAAAATTACTTTTAAACAATAACTTCAGGTATAATATCAACCGAAAATCAAATAATCAAGTCTACAGAAAACAATGTAAAATCTGTTTTTGATGAGAACGCAAATATTCAAAATTCCAAAATACCGTTAAATATTGAGAAAACTAATCAAATAAAATCCCAAGAAATTGATAAAAATGCCAAAAAGTCTTTGAATGTTACACAAGATGAAAAAAAAAAAAAAATTGCTTCAACTAAAAATACGCGATCATTAAAGAAGAAAACTAATCAACGTAATAAAATTGTGTCTGTAGATAAAACCAAAAAATAAAAATACATGAGTAATTTTAACCAACAAATTTTAAAATTGATTTATATTTTTGAGAATTAACTTTACTTAAAAGTTATAATTTTATTATATATGTATAATATGTATAAGTATAATAGGTAAGAAAGTGTATCCATATTAATATTCATTTTTATTTGACCTGAATTATTATTACTCATAACAATTTTCCATAGCAAATTTACTATGTATTTAAACATTTATTTGATAATACATTTAATTTCTATAACACGTAAATCGTATGTAAATATACTTTTCTTGTCATAAAAGAATAAATGACTATCAATCTCAAATTTAATTTAATTTATTAGATTCAATATGTAGATTGATTGTTTTAACAATAAATACTTTTTATCTCAAATTGTAAAGGTATTTGTAAATGCTTTTCTTTATGTAATATTTTAAGTTTTTTTTAATTTTTTAAATAACAACGTATGTTTAAAATTATATTTACTTACTTGAGCAGAAAATTTTTTTTCAGTTTTTAATGATTAGTGATCTATGTGATTTAATGATCTATCTTTAAATACTTTTTGATTTAAGTATAATACCTACATATAGGTTATAAGTGGTAGGTACTGCAAGGGTATCCCAGTATCCCACGTTAGACGTTTTATTACAACTCAGCTCACATAAATTTATTAAGACTTAAAACACTTAAGATAATATAACTTTTGTCTATTTAACTACTTATTCAAAATTTGATTTTCGTGCATACAAATTTACAATAAGTCATAATTGCTATTTGCTATACAATAAAAATGTATAGGTCTATTGTCATTTAAAAATTTAATAATTTTAATGATAAATAAAAAAAAAATTCCAATAACATTAATTGGACACAATGCGAATATTAACAGTAGTATAGGTACTACTCGTATACATTTGCCGATTCTAAGACCTAACCCGCTGACCAGATTGGTTCTATAGATCGGCAAATGTATATTACTACAACTATATTATAAAAATCACTCGGTAATACTGAGTCGGTATAAAAGATAATAACTTATTATTGATTAGTGATTAATAGGTACAATTCGTTTATAAGTTTAGTTTATTTAGTTTATGAAACAAAATATATACCTATTTTACTAGAAATTACAAAATGTTTTAATATCAAGTTATAAATCAAAACGTATTATGTTTCGATTTATTAACCACGTGTACATTATTAGCAATTTAGCATTGATTATTAATTATAACTAATAAAAAAAAATAATTGTATAATATATATTATGCAACCCAAATTGTAAACCTTGAAATATTGAAAAATATTAATCAATGTTTTCGATTTCTCAGTAATAATGATTGTATAGTTAAAGTAAAGAAATGGAATAAATTAAATTACCTATATCTATGCATTTTAATACAATTGCTAACCACTGAAGTCGTATATTATAGTATTAGTGAATACCTATAATTTACATTTTACATAGGTACAGGCATATTTTCATACTATTATATAAGAAGATTCTTTTAATAGTGAATTGTGATGAAAACTACTTATTTAAAAAATTACGTAGGTATTAGTAACATTTAAAACGCATAAATATTGGTAAATTAATTGCATGGACACACCCAATAATGTGTATTTATATATTATAAAAATGTAATCATATAATATTCATAATTTATCTATACATTCTGCAGTACTAAAATAAGTGTTTTTGAAAACATTTATAGGTAATATATTTATTCAAATCCAGTTATGTTACAAAAAACTATTCGGTTAATATACCTAAATCTGTTAAAGTACTATAACAGTTACAAATGTTTAATAAATTGCCTCAAACAGCGCAGCAACACATACTTATGTTAATTAACACAAAAAGTCCCATAGAAGTATTCCTAAGCTCCCCAGAAACAATGGTCTTTTAGATAACTATATACAATATATATTAAGATGTAATCATTATACTAAACAGTAAAGAACCTTCAACAACTTTCAAGGTATAAATATTATACATAATATAATATGTATATATAGTGTATAATATCACATTTTTAGCCTTTTTAGACAAATTCGATTGTAATATTGTATATTGTCATATCACAATTTGCAGTGGCCGCAGAATACATAATATTTATGTTTAGCTAAATTTGTTTTTTAAATAATACACGTTATAATATATAGGTATAAGGTATTATTATAAATATACCTAAACTAGCTTTACTAAATCATGCCATTGATTATAAACATAATTAATTATTACAAGTTAATCACCTATGTATTTAATACCGTTACTTTTTTTTTATTTTACAGATTACATTACGTAGCCGCAAAATAATTTGTAGCCTTATCTTATATCTGGCTCAATAAACAATATAATATAATATTTCCTATATTAATTTGTATAAGAGGGGAAAAAGTGGTCGGCGAGATCAGAAGCCAATGTTTATGATTGAAATCACGGCATCACATGCGTCCCACCTTCTACATCGCGCGTAGTGTGCCGATAAACGTATAGAATATATACGAATAATTTTAAAACATTATAACTGCTCTCAATCGTCTTAAATGTCTACTATTCCTCATTTTCCCATTTTTGTTGAAGACGACGCTATCGAAGACGGATCTCGAACCATATTGAAACTGATAAGACCAGACTGGAATTTGGAAAATATCCGTTACAAGGTTAGAACAAACCACTGATAGTTATACATACATTACAACGCAAGTGTATATCGCATATTACTTTTACTAAATATATACTTATAAGGTTTTTAAGCTATATCTTAGTTTTATTTTAACGGTTTACAAAAAATTTGGAATTAAACTAATCATCGAAATTGTACATAAAACATTAGTTGTTCACAGATGGTATTACTAACAAGTTGGTTGGATTGTTCAACGATTCGCATCCAGAAGATGATGGTGTGCTGGTACGCGTCTACGGCAAAAATACGGAACAGATAATTGATAGAAAAGCAGAATTCGAAAACTTTAAGGTTAGTTTCTGACAGTATACTAGGCTACTAAGTGATTCAATCTCAACATCCACGATTTCCTTTAATAATAAATTTATTAAAAGTACAATTTAGATAAGTTCAAAAAAAAAAACCATCTGATCATCAATTTACAATAAAAAGGTTAGGTTCTTATTTGAAAAAAAAATTGTATCGCAGCATAATATATTTTAAATTACATAAAAAATAATCTAAATATTTTAAAAATTGGCCTGAAGTAGGAATAAGTATAACTAATGCTAAAAATTTCAAAAACCAAAATTTGAATTAATACATATACCTATATTATCAAAAAATAGATGTGGATAAGCATACTTATGGTAAAATATCATATTATATATTATAATATTATTATTATGTATTTAGTATTTACTCAGTTTTATATCGATACAATAATACATACTTAAGCAGTTATTATACTACAACACCTATACTACCTATATTCACAAAACAATAACGTCAATAACAATATAGGTGTTCTTAAACTTTGTCTTAAAACAGGTATTTTCAAGTCATATATACCTACGAGTATATTTATATAATTTATTATTATATATAGGTACTGTTATATCATGTGGAATTGTATTATTGTCAGTGAAATTCGGGTTATATCAACAATCATTATTTTTTTACAAGTTTAATATCTAATAATTACGATATAATAAGAGTTACATTAACAATTAAAATAATAATAAAACTAATAAAAGTATTTTTTTCTTTTGTTTACTACATTATTACATTTATATTATATAAAAAATATTAAACTTTATCCTATTACAGGCACTGTAAACTCGTATATAGTGCGGTGATCTAAGCTATTGTGTCTCAGTACCTATATATAATATATACAATACACTAATACTATATATTCATTTTTTATTAACATATACCTATACCTAACATTTTCAAATCTTAAAAATATATTATGTAAATTGTATAATATAAGATTAAGCAAATTTACCTATCTCAATATAAAATAAATTTGTTTATTTATAGACCTTTGAATTTGTTGACCATATATTTTGTATTTCAACTTATTGTTTTTTTTGTTATTCATTTGTATTTATTTACACCCTGTATGTATTATATTTGTACGATATTGTACACTACAATTAATAATTATTGTAGAATATAATTGATATAGTTCTATAAAAGATTACACTGCCATAGTAATTACATATGTAATAGTAAACGTATTTTATTGTAATTTGTATTGCCATTATCGTATAATTTTATCAAGACTAATTGCCCTTACCAATTGTATATAAGCTATATTAATTATAGTGTTTAGTTAAGTATTAATGATTATTGATTCTTTTAAAAGTTTTAACAGTAAACACCATAGTGACTTTCCAAGACCAGACTTTCATTATCTTGGTAAATTTCAATATTTTTCGCGTAATTTTATAACTCTTTAGTACTTATACATATACTAAAAATCTAAATTTTTTAAAAACTTAATTTTTTTTAATTATAAAATATTACTAAACAAATGCATAAAAAATGTATTGAATTTCCAATTGTTTATTGAAGAAATTATCAATAGTTTTTCAGAAAATTTAGAGAATTTCCATCATAGCATAGTAGCTAATAGCTATACTTTATAACAGGCATGAAAAACCTTTTGAACACTAATTGTCAAAAATTACCTTTTTTTTCAGAGAGTTCCATGAAACATATTATATTGTTATTATTATATTTAATGTTATATTATTTAAATATTGTAAAAAAAAAATTTTAATATCTTTTCGCATGGCACCTCGGACATGCGTGTCATGGATTTGCCATCCCTGCTATATAGCATATATTATAGCTGCTAACATCATGTAAAAAACTATAATCGAAGAAAATTATTGTATATTAAGCATAAATTATTAGGTATTACACAAATGTGATTATAGGGAACTCATTATTTTTTTGATAAAATTAAATAATAAAATATTCATAAATTAATATTGTTGAAAAAATTTATATTTTGAATTTCATAAATGTCTCATAATAACAATATCATATTATATTCATATACGTTTTTATTTTATTTTTCAGTTTTTGTATCGTGCTGGACTAGCACCTGACTTGTATGCAACATTTGATAACGGCATGGTGTATAAATACATTAAAGGGGAAACGCTAACCACTTCCACAGTCCGAGACCCGAGCATTTATAGGCTAGTCGCCAAAACAATGGCAAGATTTCATCGGCTAGGTACAAGTAGCGTAAGTGCAGAAGACGGAGCGATCAAATCCGAGCTTTGGAATAAAATGGAACAGTTCGCCAATCTCATCCCGAAACGTTTTAGTTCTCCGTCCAATGACCTTCAGTTAGTTCATAAAAACAATCATAGTTTTAATTATTATTAGGACTTGGATTTTAAAGTATAATATATGCTTATTCTTATGAGGTAAAAATCTAATTTTTATACATAAATTCGTTTCACGTCATTCTGATTCCAAATAAACCGATTTATTTTTGCTTTTTTTTAATTATTCCAGCTGTGAATTTTTTATATGTTTATTATGATATTGTAATAAAAAAAAAAATTAATTAGAAATGTAAAAGCCCAGAATGCAGATATTGGATTATTATTGTTTTCGCTATCGGCTTGTTTATTAAATATATTAAACGTATAGATTATTGATCTACATAATATAGCTTGCAGTACCTTACAGTCAGTATGCGGCTATAGCATCGATATCGATTATTTCAAAATTTAAGATTTACTGTTGTAATCTGAAACCTTTTTGTATGCACCGATCACTTCAGTGGATGTAGAGAGTTCGTTTTCTACGTATAAAAATATTCTGTCGGACAATAGTCAGTTTCACTACTGAAAATCTAGGAAAATACATGGTAGTGAATTCTTTATTTAATTTAAATTATTTAATATTTCAATTTTTATTATTAATTTTTATAACTAGTTCATATTAATTTTTGATCACGTTTTTTTTTTAACAACCGCGAACCGTTTGCTTTTTTAGTTGCTTATTATGCTTTAAAATTCGAGCCCTAATTATTATGTATTATATTTGATCTTATAAAAGATAATTGTTTTAACGTAAAAACCTAATTTTATATCGGTCAATAGTTGTGTTTTTTTAAAGAGAATGGTGCACCCTCAAAATACCCTTTTTCAAAATATCGCTTGTGAAAAAAAAACATGATGTATAAAGTATACGAGAAATTAAACAGACACTTGAAAAAAGTGATTCATAACTATGAACACACTACAATATTTAACTATTTAAAAAATATAGTGTATAATTTTTCGTCAAAAAAAAAATATATATTATTTTAAGATAATAAGTTAAATTTAAATTTAAGTAGGTACATTGTCAAAAACATCGAATTATTTATATATTATTAATTAATAAAAATGATATATTTATATCATGTAATACTTTCAATAGAATAAATAATAATCAAAAAATATTAGTATGAAATAAGGGATAATTAATTACTAGAAATATTTTTAAGTAGGATATTTGTAACTGGAGTATTTTGAAGGTTAACTAGAAAGAATTGGTAATATTGAATTACTTACTATATTTACACTTGTAACGTATAACAAAAAGATTTTTTAAACGAAAACCATCATTTTTTAATTTTATACTGTAGGTTAGCTGGATATTTACCTATACTTTTTTTTTTTTTTTTAATATAGATAGATGTTTTTAAGCATAACTATAATATTCTATTTGTAATATATTATTATGTATTTAAACCCATCTTTATTTGATTCCATTTATAATACATGAGTAATATTTGTATGCATAGATTCCGGAAGACATTCACTCGAGGCATCGAGGACCTGCGGTCTGATATCGAAACGCTAAAAACATTGCTGGAGGATATCGGAAGTCCAGTCGTGTTCTGTCACAACGACCTGTTGTTGACCAACATACTTTTGCAGAGAGACAACACAGTGAGTGGTCATCCCACCAGCGTAGCATTTATCGATTATGAGTACGCCATGTTCAACAATCAGGCGTTCGACATAGCTAATCATTTTATTGAATTTGCTGGTATTTACATTATATTATCAATAAAATTTGAATATTGTAGTCATTTGGCATTTGCATAGGAGAAGTATCTGACGTTCTGACCCCATACTATAATAGTGGAATGATCATAAAATAAAATCGATTTTGTTTAAACTTGTTTTATGTTAAAATGCTTATCACCTTTCCGATTATTTACTATTTAGAAAAGTACAATTTTGATTAGGTACCTATAAAATGTCAATTAGATTTTATTTTCAACCAAAGACCGACCACAAAGTTAAAGATTGAAGAGTATTCGTGTACCTTTCAAATATCCCGTGCATCAAAATATCCCCCTAATATATAAGCTTATATAATACTAAAAGTATAAAATCTCAATACATAAATACGTATAATTATAATTGAGAGTTCTAACTTCCTAACCTAGCCTAACCAAGTGCCAGCCCCTTCCCCAATGACTCCTATGCGGCTATGCCAATTTCACCTTACACTTAACTTTGAGGATATTTATATCGTATATCATATTCAAAACGAACGTGACAGCGATTAACAATTTTTATTAACGTACAGGGAATATTACTTTTTTATCGTTAATTTACATGAACATTTATATAAATACGCAGGTGTACAAGAACCTGACTTTTCATTGTATCCAAATTTCGATTTGCAAATGGATTGGCTGAAGTCGTACTTGGAAGAATACACCAGTGAATCGTTGGACCAAAATGATGAAAGAGTTGCTGCGCTTAAACACCAAGTGGACATGTTTACTATTGCGTCACATTTGTTGTGGATATTCTGGTCACTCGTACAAACCGAAATATCGGCGATCGATTTCGATTATTTAAAGTAATTGTATGATTACAGAATTATTTATGCAAAATAAACATTTAAAGTTGAAGTTCAACCGTGAACATTTTGCAAAATTGTATATTATTTTAACAAAAACTACGATCTTTATTCTATATAACTACCTATACTTAACGATTTTTAAACTATTTTTGACTATTAAAATTATAATATAAGTATAACCCATAACTCGGCTATAAGCAATGCTTCTATATAATAATTAACATTTTTTATAAAACATTATTTAAATATTTCTTTTTCATTTTCAGATACGCAGAAATGAGATATGAGCAGTACACAAAAGCAAAAAGTTCACTCATTAAATGAGTATTTTATTGCATTCCAAAAATAATTCCATTATTTAACACTCAACTTCAACGTGTTTCTCTCTATCCCAGTATAGAGATAAGGACATCTGGACATGTTATAATATAGGCTCAAGCTTTTGTTCATAAATCATAATTTATAGGCAATACGCTTTATTAATACTTTAAGACAAATGCTATGCCTCTGTAAATCAAAAAAACGTGATTAACCAATGCCGTTGTCAAATTTCATCGTAATCGCAATATTATAATTTAGTGCCAACAACTTTGTTAAAATATATAAATATTATATATTATATTGTGTATAGTTACACCAACACAGCTAATGTGTTAGCAGCAAAACAATCAACAGCTTATTATAATCAGTATATATAAATATACCTGCAAATAATAAAAAGTATAATATAATATACGTGATGTAAAAAATATGTATTTATTTTTTAATAAGTATTAATACGAGGTCTAATCAAAAAGTATCGAAACTGTTAAAAAATATATATACATATATATTTATAAGATAAAGTTATTTACATTCAATCTCCTTCAAAGTATGCTTCTTCTGAGTCCATACATGTTCTCCAACGTTCCTGCCATTTTTGAAAACACCTGTGGAAGTCATTTTTAGAAACTCCTTGTAGCTGCTCCGTCGCATTTTGTTTTACTTCATCTACATCTTGAAAACGTTTACCCTTAAGCGCCATTTTTATTTTTGGGAATAAAAAAAAATCACATGGAGCTAGGTCTGGTGAATAGGGGGGGTTGAGAAACAACTGGGATATCATGTTTGGCCAAAAACTGCTGCACAACATGGGCTGAACGGGCTAGTGCATTATCGTGATTCAATTTCCAACTACCAGACTCTTTAAGCTCGGGTCTTTTTCTTCGTACAGCGTCTTGTAAACGGCGAAGAACATCAATGTAGTACTCCTTTGTTATGGTCTGTCCTTTTGGAGCGTATAATCATGATGAACAACACCTTACTCAAACCGATTTACGATTAATCGCATCAGTCTCGATACTTTTTGATTATACCTCGTATATAATGTATAGGTTACATAGACCTAGTCCAAACATCATATAAGTGTGTTTATATTGTTTTATTTACATTTTTTCATTATAATATTGCTAGTCGAACAAAAAATATTTTCCTATGTGCATACTATAGTTAGGTATAGCGTCAATGTGGCATACAGGCACAATATAATAATTGTCATTTAGTTACATTTACGCAAATAAATTATTAAAATTCATTATTATTTAGGTACAAGTTTACAATATTATTATAGTAACTACTTACCAACTGATTATTACAACACGCATCATATATACATAGGTTATTTTCTTAATTAGATTAGTAAACTAGAAAAAATTACTATTTTATTAAAATATCTTTGTGAACAGTAACTAAACCGACTGTTATTATTTTTAAAAAACGAGAAATTGCTTCTACTATATGTTTTTTTGTAAATTAACAATCTTAAAATAATAATAGTTATAATAGGTACATAAATCCATACTCAATTAAATTTCATTATTCTTGCTTTCACATTTGTACTCTTGTTATTATATTTTTTATATCTAAGTTTTTTGTATGAAGATGTTCAATATTTAAAACTGGTATACCTATTTGACATTCGCTTAATGTGGTCCAATTGAGTGTCTTCAATAATTTTTGTTTTTTTTTTTTTTTTGGCATTGCATGTAATACAATGTATATTTGTATAGATACCTATGTATGAATGTATGATGAGTGATGACCAAACATCCTTTTTTATAGATTCACAGGACATTAGGACAGTACTCTTTTTTTATGCATTGCCTATGCCCTGGTGTCCTGAATACATTTTTTTTTTTTTTTAATATCACGGACTTAGAGATACATGGTATTATGGTAATGATTTATTTATAATTCGATTATTTATTTATATTTTACACTTCGAATTTTTGACTTAACGCATATTAATACAAGATAATATTATGTTCCCAATATTATTTAAGTTAAATATGTAGGAGTAGGAAATATATTATTAATAAATATTTGTATTTAAAGTTTTATTTTTTCAATAATCATACATTAAAATATTTAATAGTTATATATTTTCAATGCATTTAAATTTAAGTTCAAAGTATTTTTATCGTAACAAATACACCTATTAGGTGACATAGATAGTAGGTAATGAAGTTATAATAATTAAATAACTATTTTTATAGTTTATAATAAAAATTTAAACTACCTATTATGGTGACAATAAACAACTATATCTATACAGATATGGAAATGATCTATGGACAAAATGGGTAGGACATATTGGCTAGAGAGCCTAGATAATAAGAGAGTGGTCTAGAAAAGGGTTTTTTTATGGTAGATGATCACAACATTTTAAAATGTTCTTATTTTCGGATTTTTTTATCTGGTCAGTGGTCATCATATATGTTTATTCCTTTACTATTAATGAGGTATTAACTCGTATGACATTAACGGACTACGGATGTCTCATAGAGTAAAGGTCCCTACACAATACACACTGCTGCGATTAAGGTAAAATTTATTTGCATCGGCCGTGGAGGTAAAATTGTGTCTGGACCACGATAACAACTAGATAACCGTGGTCCGGACTCATATTAAACACCCGTGATTTTAATGCTACCGCTGCACTGCTGCAGTGTGTGGGCACTTTAATGGGTACCTAATTACTAATTATTAACTTTAAGGGATCTGGGATGTCCTCATAAAATATAGATAAGTAGACAACAAACTTTATTACTTTGTAACAAATCAGCGATGTTTTACAGCAGCAACAGCTGATGTATAGTAATATCATCAATGGCGGCGCGCAAAATATTGAGAAAAAAACAACAACTACAACGTCGAGATAACAGATTCGCACTTTGCCGAGTACCGATGCGAGCAGCACAGGCGTTTAGTATGAGTACGGACGTTGGTGATCGATGACCGTGTTGTCTCACGTTAAATTCTCGTCCATTTTGTTGTTAGCATACGTAAAAACGATATTATGTTAAGACTTGACCGTCA
Source organism: Aphis craccivora (assembly GCA_009835225.1). Taxonomy (NCBI): domain Eukaryota; kingdom Metazoa; phylum Arthropoda; class Insecta; order Hemiptera; family Aphididae; genus Aphis; species Aphis craccivora. The sequence goes on along the minus strand of VUJU01001353.1, from coordinate 5,293 downwards.
ATCGCCTTCCCACTCCAGGCCTGCATAGACCTTAAGGGTCTGCACCTACTTGATCTGCCTACGCTCGATCGAGTATTCTGTGTCAGAGGTCCACGCTCATAACTACATAACTCATAATAGTTGTGATCGCTGTCAATGGAATTCCGAGAAGCTGCTATACACACGTCTCGTCGTCTCGTAGACATCCACCGAAGATCACCAACACGATTTTAATACGATAAGTATTGCTGTTATTTTCGTGTTTCATCTCAACTCTTTGCTTGTCTACAGTGCTTCGGTGCGATGTCTGTCACCGTACAGCAGATATTGTCCGACGCCAAGCGATTGGCGTCCAAACTTAAAGAACACGACACAGCAGCCGATTCGTTGTTGTCCCAGGCCCAGTTCGTCTACAAGAAGATCGACGCCATGAAACAAGTGACTAGATAATAACAATATTATTATTATTATAATATAGGTACCAAACAATTTGTTCGGGCATACGTAGACTTTTGGATTGGTAAAAGGGCTTAAAGACTTGATCTCCCCCATAATATTAGAATTATTAAAAGTGTAAATTAAAAATGTAATTCATAAGTTAACATTAGTTTAATAGATGTATAAAAGCCCTCCTCACTAACTATTATTGTCTACAAATTTTATGAGAATTCAATAATCTAATCTTAAGTCCACCTATGAGTACCAATCGTCGTTTTGTATCCCAAGTCTATCTGAGTGATAATTATAATGTTGTCATTGTTGCTTTTTTTTAGTATACAGATGATTTGTCAGAACTTAATGACATGGAAGAAGGAGGTCTGCCACACGAAGAACTGGTGAACTCTATTCGGACAGAAAGTCGACAGCTACAAGAGATTGTACGCGAAAACCGAATATTAAAAGCAATGGTTGCTGAGCACCAGACTGCACTAGAAATGATCATGAGCAAATATCGGTCCCAGGTTTCTCAACTTGTTGCACAAAGTAGTGCTAATCAGCTTGTTAATAATAATATTGCAGCCAAGGTAAAACAAGTCATACTTTTGATTCCAGAAATATGTTCACAAAATGAATTTCCCTATTTCTTGTCTTTCAGACAATAGAAGAGAAAAATGCGTTAATCGTTCAACAGGAAGAACGTATCAAAGAAATGATGGCTGTCATGAGTCTCGCCGCTCGTTTGGAAGCTGAAGAAGCAAGCAAAAAGGAAGAGATTATTGGCAGGTTACAAGTTGAAAACCAAGTATGTGTTTCTTATTTCTATCATATAAATCTAGGTACTTTGTTAATAAGACTATTCAAATTTTAATCATCATAATATGTAATAGTGATGTGCTAGCAATATATTATAACTATTTTTCTGTTTTTAAATTATTGCCACAACTATTAGTATAAGTCTTATACTTTTTTAATTAATTATTTTTGTACAAATTCGTTTATTAATATTATTGACTAACATCATTTTTTTTACTGGTTAATTGTTTTTTTTTTTTCAGGAAAAAATAATAAATATAAACTTTAGCTTACAATTCATTAGTGTAGTTTGAAAATAGTTATGAGTACATTAAAAAAATACTTCACTTATATGTTAAATATTCTTGACATTCTAACAGTTCTTTTATTCTATAATTCACTTAAAAACTATAATACTTCTTACATATTGCTTATTTTCATCTACACATTGTATTATTAATTCTTATATATTTAAATATATCAAAGAAATATAGTTTTATTTTTACAGAGTATATTGTATTATAGAAATATCAAATGTTAGATAGAAATATTTTAATTTTATGTTTATTTATGTTTTTCCATTGATTTATTATATAACCACTAAATTAGCTTTTATTCAAAGTTTGGTAACTACATGGTGTTTTAAATTTCAAAACTATATTTCAATTTCACAGATCATAAGTTTTAGATAATTTTTTAAATATTAAAGAAAACATAAAAAATATTTTCTTTATTATACCTATTATTTTAAATACAAATTCAGGATCAATAAAATCATTTGTATTATGAAAAAATGTAGTTTGATTCTATAAGTTATAACTGTATAATATATTTTTGTTTGAAAGAATTATGACACAATTATGACAAAATAAAATAATTTATCAAGTTTTACATGACTTAATGATAAAAAAGCAAAAAATTGTTTCATTTAATTTAATTTATATTATATAGTAAATACATTAATTGGTGGTTGTATTAACAGTTTCTAATCAAATACACAAAAGAAGCTAGAGGTGCCTACATATTGTTAAATATGTAAACTTTACTGTTATTGTAACCATCAATTTGTTAAGTCGAAACATAAGAAAATTGAATAAACAATAATAATAATTATTATTCCCTTTTTTTATTTCTTATATGGAAAAAAAATAATACCAACAAGCAATATTATATTATATTATGAAGCATATCAGCATATTATGTTTATTAATTTTGTACGGAATTAATCATTATTTTTAAAGTTGTTATATATCATTATTAGGATTTTTGGTTTTGTGAAAATAAAATAATAATAATATTAGGATATTTTATACTTCCATTAGTCTCTCAAATAATAATAATTAATTATGAAAAATGATAAAAGGATTTTAGAATAAATACATTTTTTAATTTTTATATAAATTAAGTATTATTTTGGTTTGATTATTGCAAATATATTATGTGTAAAATGTGTAAATATATATATATATTTTTTACAGACGCTTAGAAAACTATTGAAAATATCCAGTGATCTATCTGTAGAAAAAGAACCAGACCAGATTTTGGCATCTACTTAAACTTGTAAACTTATACATTACCATTACTAAATCAAAATACTCCCAATATATTAAATTCAAATGCCATTAATAATTGTGTCATTATAATAATTTAGAAAATACAAACAAATAATGAACACAATCATTTGGACTTAAATTTAGATAATAATAAAATAATTTTGAAGAAAAAAACATACATTAACATTTAACATAATATTAGATTTATATGTTCAAATCAGGAACAATGTTGTGTCATTATCGTGTATATTGTGAAGGAAAACTGAATGTGTGAGATCCAATGGCACCTACAATTGGCAGTCGACCCACATTTGGTATGATGTTGTAGGATAGGGTAAGAGTGACGTTTTTATTTCCTCTGCAAAACATTATAATATTAACTGTATTATCATCTATTTTTATCATAATTTAAATTTTTTTCTTATATAATATTAATAAAGAGATCAAATCTGAATGAACATTTTCTAGTAGAAATAATAATAGCAAAATAAATTAACAGTAATACAAATTATGGATTTAATTTAAACAATGGACTTTCATAATATAAGTGTGAAAAGTAGATAGAATTATATTTATAGTCAGCATAATAATATACTAAGTAGTTTTTAGTCTCATTTATATTTATTGGCATACTGTTCCATGATATTAACTTTTATCAAATGAGAATGTTTTTTTTAACTTAATATAATATGTATTGTCCTATTTATAATTTATTTAAATTTAAAATTATATTTTGATCAGTGCATATTACATTATATACTAATATGATTATACCTAACATTGTATTTGTTATCTGTTTGTTAGTGTTAAATTAGACCTAAGTATTTTTATGTTAAAAACAAATATACATACCTATATACATATTATGAATTTTTTGTAAGAAATTATTACCTTAAACCATTGCCATCATCCCAAAAGTAATATTTTGTTCTCATATTTTTAAGGCGCAAGTTGGAATTTTCACCTCTCAAAATAATCTTGTCCCATAAAATTACCTAAATTAAATATTATAACATAAAACAAAATATATAAGTAATTTAATAAATAATACATTATTATGAACACAAATGGTTTACTTGATTTAAGGCGTTTGTAGGTGTCTCATATTCTGCAGTCATGTACACGAACAATTGCTTAACGTTCCAATTGAATAAACTAGTGAGATGTGCACAAATATGGTTAAGTCAATAACACCTTACAATAATTAGATATTCAAAAAATATTTAAGCATTACAATCATAACTATTATAATCATACAGGACATAGGTATATGTTTATATTAAGTTAATTAATATACTATATTTGTAATGTGGTAAATAACTTTCAATAAAAGACAGAAAAAATATATTCAAAAAACGAGAAAATTCAAATTAGTAGAATTTATAATACACTTGAGTGCAAAATGGGTAAATTGATTGTACATTTTTAAAGATTGAACTAATTGGTAGGTAGATGAAAATAATAAAGAAATTTATAGTGGACCCGTTCATTATGTTGATTTTAAAACAATATTAACGGTACAACGGGTAGGTATCAAAATATTTCTATACTATGCAGTTTGGGAAAAGAAAATATTGAATAGGTACCTAAGTACTATGCTACACTTTTTTAAGTGTATCAACCGCTATACAATAGACTTGGACAACACAATTAAATCAATATGTTAATTTTTAATATAATATTCAAGTGAAAAAGGATATCTGCATCAAGATTGAATGTTATGTGACCCAAGTCATTGATCTTTTTGGATACGCCATACTCTGGTAAGTTTTTCCTGAAAACAAATCCATCGGTTAACACCACCATCATAAAAGTAGACACAGACGTGACCCGAGGCCGAGTCGGTCACTCAACGACATACTTACACTTCGATTTTGAGCGTCTGCATCTCGGTACCGGTCCGGTAATCGACCAATATGGTGGAGAGGAAACATGCAAACGTGAGGGTGACGAGTACGCTCAGTGTGTACGCTAGTACCGAGTTGCCCCGGGACAGTAAAGAATGCATTGGTAGCTGATTTAGACGGACAAACGGATTTTCAAATAGTCTATAATACAATTCGCCAAAAGACGTACTAAAACACTCAGTTTAAAACAAACATCGTGAGCAATAAAATACGTACGCACTTTTTCGTTTAACGGGTGACTGATACTATCAAGAAGTATCAACTTACTATTACGGTGATAACAGAAAATCGTGACGTTGTACATCTCATGTTAACGGCAACGAAAAACTAAAATATGACGTGGTGGCGGCGAAACAGGCACTGCTGACACTGGCCACTGCAGAACTACGTGTTCATTTCGGTTTTCTTTAGTCTGTCGTCGATGAAACACAACTCCGATGTTTGTTTTGATCTGGTACTAAATCATTGTTTCATATTTTTAATTTTGTATTTTTTTTTTCTTTTCAAACACATTTTTACTGTCGTGGTCCTCGATAATTAATCAACCTAAAACCAAGAGTATAAACTATTTAATATGATACATTCTGCTATTATTAATTTAATCTAGTTATCTACGTAGAT
>VUJU01001352.1:8657-59682 GCA_009835225.1 Aphis craccivora | reverse complement strand
GTTGTAACTCAAAAACCAATTACTGTAAATACTTGAAATTTTCACAAAATATTTATTATTTATGTTAGCGTTATCTATACACGGTTAAATTTTCAAAATGTTCTGGCTTTTTTTGAGCTCGATTTTTTTTTTTCTTATAAAATATGTTGATAACATTTTTTTGGTTGAGTACTTGAAAATGTATTTCTTTAAAGTTGTTCTTACTTCTTATTGTAGTTAAAAATCAAAAATCGTTGGTTACAATTTTTTTTTATAAGCATTTAAGTTTAAATCTTTTTGGAATATGACAAAATCACGAAAATTTGAAAGTTATTTTGTAGTTGAAAATTCATAAAATGTTTAGCCTTAAATAGAAACATATAATAGGTTAAACAATTCAAAGTTTTTCTTCAAATAGCTATAGAGAAAACTCAAGTCCGGAGTCAATATAAGAAAAAATGTAATGAGCGTTTAAATTTTAAATTTTTACGAAATCGTGTAACGATAACGATTTATCCTCAAAGCCCAAGCGATTTTTAATATTTGTTATTATTCAAAGAGTTGTAGATACTTGAAAATATCACCAGATACGTATTTAGATTGGCATGGTATTTATTCTTTACATAATTTAATTTTAAAAATATTTCGTTTATTTTAAGGCTATATATTATTTATTATTATTACTATTATTTAACCTATCATTTGTTATATTAGTTTTTTTTTTATAGATGACGATAACATTTTTTTGGTGAAGTCAAAACACTTGAAAATTTAATACAGTTTCTCGTGAGTTAGTCTTATGGAGTACCTATAGACTTAGAGTCTTAATAATTAAAAGAATACATAAGCACATTTTTTTTATACACATTTTAAATTAGAATTTTGACAATATTCGCAAAAACCGCAAAAAATTGTAAACTAATTTGAAGTTAAAAATTCACAAAAACTTTTTTTTATATGTTTTAAGAATTTAATACAAAATTTTTCATAAGTAGTTTATAATAAACTATAATTTTATGATAACATAAAATATAACAAATATGTGAAAACAATTATTTTTTATAACACATTGAAAGTTTAAATTTGAGCAAAATAATTTTTTTGAAGTATAAATAAAATGTTAATTAATTTATTACGTTAAAAACATTATTCGTGGGAACTCAAACTTGCCCATGTATTATATATTTGTGTTATTATGAATTTTACCTATATTGCGTAATGACGATGGCGTAAACTGAAAGGGTAATTTATTTTAATATTATAATATCTATTGATGTATTAAATACGAATTTATTTTTGTTTTTAACGGATTTACAGTAAAATGTTAAGACATTTTGAGTTAAAAACAACTTTAAAGTAATGAACTGAAATAACTTCACTTTATTTAGAAAAGAAAGCAAATACAATTTTAAAGAATTTACCGATTTTATCTGTATGTTATCGTTATGTGACCCAAGTACCAAAACTGCTGGCAATATCAATAAAATAATAATAAGCAAAATTGTAACAGCATAAAAATATAAAACATACAACCTAAACTTCAACGCGATCATAGGCGCAACTAGGGGAGGGGGGCTTAGATGGGCTTAGCCTACCTAGTTTTGTCTGTATCCCACCCAGTTTTATATGTTATCAATACTAGTGGTGTAGTGTAGGGGGGCAAAGCCCTTACGGGTATCCTAATAACAATTTAGTCTACCCAGGAATAGAGCTCTATAGGGGTGCGTTCGAATATGATTAATCGGAGTAGAGTATGTTAGAGTAGAGTTAACTCTATTGTTATCAGTGGAGTTAAAATAACCTACCTATTTAACCTAACCCGGAGTTAACAACTATGTGTTACCGAACGGTTAGCGCGGAGTTAACTCTTTTACGCCGAACGACGTTGGGTTACTCGAGTTAACTACTATAGTTGAGTTTTCGAACGCACCTCTGGTTGCGCCTATGAACGATATGCATACAAATACAACAGCTGGTAAGATACTAAGATACTATTTCGTTATATTAGTTCGATATCAAACATACCTATTATAGTCTTTAGTTATTATAAAAAATAATATATTTTAGAGCTATCAACTAATATACTCATGTGTGATGTGTCATACTGTCACGTGTAGGCACATAATATAATATTATGTTATTAATATTATAATTATGACAGTGAATTGGATGGAAATCGATTCAATATAGTTAAAGCGTAAAATGTAATGTGTTTTAATTGTTTACATTTTATATTTTTATAGTTTATAATAATAGAATCCTGAATCATTTTATTTAATTTCTCTCATTAATTGTTCAATGCAATATCCGTTCTGAAGCCTCCTTGATCCTTCTACAGTTCAATAGGTAAACATCTCAAAATATTTAGCCAACTAGACGTGTGATGAATTTATGATGAACCCTTATATTCAGTATTCAGAGTACCTATTCTTTGTTATTATAATTAGTAATTACATTATATAATAATACATAGTAAGTTCTATTAAGAGTTCAAAAAAAATTATTTTACTTATTACATAATACTTTAATAACATAAATGTATTAAATACAGCATTTTCATTTTTTTTCCTAACGTCTTTGGTCTACAATATACACTATACACTACAACTATGATGGAAACCTATATATTAATATACATAGTACATACAACAGATAGTACCTAACCTATAGATTCGTATTTCGTTTTACGAATAAATAATATGCTTAGTTTAAGTTAAATATTTAATTTAGAGACCAAGGTCAAATATAACGCATTTAAAAAGAAAAAGAAATATTTTTCGTAGCCACAAAATAAAATATTTCGTTATTTTTAAATAAATTAATACAATTTAAAATTTAGATTATACATTTAGTGTATAATAGACACTACAATTACCATTTTATCGATCATTTATTTTTTAGATACTGTACTCCTATAAATGTAAATAATATAGGTACGCTTGGATTAAATTCATGTACTCATATAAAACGCACTATACAAGTATTGTTCCAAATAACCACCTTTAAATATTCCCAAATTCTCCTTCCGAAAAACTCTTAATTTATTCATACTCTGAAATCTAAACCTAGTAAACCTATTACCAAGTTATCAATTCAGGTGTAGTGTTTAAACAAACTTATTTTACCAAGATACAAATATTATAGATTTATAAATAAACCTAATGAATGATGAATAATGTAAATACCGTAATGGGAATTATCAGTTTTCGGCCCATGGATTATAGGGGACATTTATTATGACTATAAATAGTAAATACTATTACTTATTAGTTAATATTATATACAAGCATACGAACCATGTGGTCATAGTATATTGTAAATACCAATATAGTACCTACTATAACTATATTATAATAATATTATTATCATATATTGCACATTTACACCATTGCACCTATAATATAATTTTACAACATTATAGGTAGAATACCCGAATACTTTAAACATACAAAAACAAACGATCGCGGTTTTGTAAATGTGTTACGGAAGAAGGGTAAATCCCCCGAGAAAGAATACTGTACTTGCTAAAATTAACAGGACAAGACATAATCACGTCATGATAATTGTTTAGTGTTTAAAGCGTTATTAGTTACATTATTTGACGTATATATATATGGATATTACCATATTACATAATACAATAGTTGACACACAGAGTTCGTAACTATCTCAATCAACTATAATAACTGTATTTTAAGATGCGTTTAACTCGTGCAAGTCATACATACTCATAGAAGTTAGAACCCAATGCCTTACTAGTTAATAAGATAATCTGTAATTTTTTAATATAAGTATATAATGTCCATTTTGAAAATATCTCAAATTTAATATACCACGATTGATTTTGACATATTATAATTTATAGATAGTAGATACTGTTGTATAATATTTCCTACATAAGGTTAGGTGAAATTTTTATTTTTATAAATTAAAATCTATAAAAACAGTGCTGCAAGAAGTATTTAGTATACAAAATATGTAAGAAAAAGTAGTATCTATAATATTAAGCCTATAATCCAAAAAAAAAAAATGGTTTAAAAAATATTACTAACTAAAAATCATTTAGTATATGATTTAGTATTTATTGGTGACTTAATAAATCAATGTACTCAAAACTTTAATTTTCATGCCTGAAATCTGAATGATTTAATAATAATCAATATTCAATAAATTATGATTAGCCTAGAAACCAAATCTTACTTTTTACTCAGATTAATTGATAATTCATAGTGAAACTTTTCTTTTAAAAAAGTAGTTTTCAAGTTTCCAACACACTGTTAAAAACTTCTTAGTTAACATTTAGTTAAATAACACATATTGCTCATAAAATGTGGTTTATCCAAGTATAAAATATAGCAATTACATTAAGTATTTTAGCTATTAGGTACCTAAATAGTTATCTTATATTCATTTTATTTAAAAAAGGGATTTGTGAGACTGTTAGTCTGCTGCAACAGTGATTAGTAATGGCAGATTTATTGAATTGTGTTTTGTATAAAATGCACATGACGTATTGTACATTTCTACCTACCACCTATGATTTATTTAAAATATACGAAAAAATGATTAATATAATATTACACAAAACATTAAAAATCGAGTAGAAAATATAAACCGAATTATTATGTTTAAATTTCAGGATTATGATTATTCTATAATTTAATTTTAAAGCCAAATTTCGATAAATTGATCAGAAAAAAACCACGTGCTCCAGCGGTTTGTAAAATGGTTGATCTTTTAAAACCAACACCTGTCTGAGACACCCAGACGCCAATCGTGCTTGGTCGTCTACCATAGACGAAAAGAAATTAAATGATACATTTATAAAATAATAAAGTTATAAAATTACTATAAATCAGGTACAATGATATTCCACGTTTCCACGGCTACATGGGAGTATTGCGAGTGTTTACGCTTTACGACCACCGTGTTGATAAAACATTCACATTATCATTTGTATAGCGATCGTGACTCGTGGTTGGATGACAAATCGACATTGCCAACTTGATGAAGTAACCGATCGGCTTTTCGACGTTTTCCGGAAATCAGTAAGGGGATTTTCAACTGCGTGTATCGTTTTCTATCGTTGACTATAGAACGTTTTGGAATATTTACGGGTAAGCCACAGTAGAGGCGGTGGACTAAACGTTGCGGATCGGTTCGCGCGGCGGGCGCGGCAACACCTGATCAGAGGTTCGGCCGCGGTCGGTCGCCACCGCTCGCTGTCGGGCCGTGCCGTCTGCGTAGCCAGGTTGCTTTCGTGTGCCGACCGCCGCCAATCGCCGTTACTGCGGCTCGGGAGCCAGCGGCGGCCCTCAGTGCACGTCCGCCATCACTGTAAGTTGTGCTGTGCGTGCTGATGTGGGCCGACGTGCTCTCCGAACTGAGACCGAATAGGGCCTCATGCAGAAGACTTTTATCGACATAAAACATAGGTTATTGAGCGCATTGGACGATGAATACAATGTAAGACTATATTATTTTTACAAACTCTCCCGTATTATATTATAATTTTTTTTAAATAACTTGATTTTTTTATTATTATTGAAACACGATATTTACATGTTGTTACGAGTACCGTACGTGATCGTCTCTTTCCGTGGTCTACGCGGTGGCGCGCTCCGATCGTCGTCGTCATTATTTATCGTTTAAAATTATTGGTCGCTGATCCGCCGACACCGGGAAAAAAACGCGAGCGTGATCGACGGCGGCCCCGTCGTCGCTGTCGACGTCTCCGGTTTCCCCCGGTGTCGTCCGTCCGCGATATTACGTCCGTCGACGACTGGCGTGCGGCCGCCAAGACCCCCGCCGACTGCTGCTGCTGCTGCCGCCGCCGTCGTCGTCCGTTCGCCGGCGCGTGTGCGTGTGCGTAAAACGTAAACCGATTTTCCGCCGCCGACCGACGGCCGTGTGGCGCGCCGTACGTCCGCGAGGTTATGTGTGTGTGTGTGTGTGTGTGCGCGAGCGAGCGCGTTCACCGGTCGAGGCGCGCGCGGGGCCGACGGTACGACGTTCGTCGTGTGTACAATGGCCGAAAATAGGTTGTCGACGACGGCGGACGTACCGTACGCCGCCGCGCCACACTGATGACATTTCGTCCGGTCGAGCCCGTGGCCTACGGAACGTCGGCATTGCGCACGCGCGCTCGTCATCGTTCCTTTCTCGTGCGCGTCTTTCTGGCTATTTACACTCTTTTCTACGGCTTTCTGCGTTTTTTTTTTTTTTTATGTCTCCGTTAGCGTTATTCGCGATCACGTCCTGTTCCACTTTATAAAATAATATATAATATTATATAATGTATTCCTCCGCTAGCTACTGTTGTCGCCCGTCCGACGACTGTTTCTTTTTTTGTATTTTTCATTTTATCGCTTTTCCATAATAATAAAAACATCTCTCCCTCTTCTCTTGGCTCGCACCAGTTTAATTCTCGTTGAAACCCTCGGATACCAAATGTAATCGTTTTATTTTTTTTTTTCTCAATTTTGTCTTCGATCGGTCGTCATCGGCCCCGTGTGTTTGATCGACGGCGAGGGTCGTTGCCTAGGATAATGTTTGGGAAAAAGTGCACGCGTTTTGTAAATAATATGTCTAGAACCGTGTTACCGCGGTGCCCCGGAAACTACGATTTTCACAAATGTTCCATGGTACTCGTGGCGTACACAGTACAAATATCTAGTATCTTGATCCCCCATGTTACGTTACTTTATTTTGTTTTCAATACCGTTAATTTCGTCCGAAATAATTCCTATTCACGTTTTTTTGTTTTGTATCGTAATCGATGTAATTTTTATCATCTACCGATATGACATGTACATCGTATCTTTACATAAATTATTGTTGTCGTTGTGAAATGCATGACTTTCCACTTCATTTATTCGCTTTATTGTTGCCGATTTCATTTATTTAAACGTAAATGCTTGCAATTAGTCCTATGGTTTTACTATGATTTTTTTCGCCCTACATATTATTTGGTAAAATTATCTAGGTCATTTTAGGTCAAGGAAACTGAATAATTTAACTAATAGTAGATACAACAATTTTTTTGGTAACTGAAATTTAACCATGTTCAATATGTTTATTGAATACTGAAAAACTTATAATTTGTATTTTAAATAAATTAAAGCCATTAATTGAATTGATAATTATTTTAAAACTTGTTTAATTTTGATTTCTTCTGTGCCTGAAGGGTAACTGGGTGAGGTTAGGTAGACGACTTAAAACATGTCCAATAAAATAAATATTAGTTTAACTGTAACATCAAATTATTCCTCTAAGATAAAATAAAAATTGCCATCAAAATTTCAATTTAATGTTAAACCTATACATTTAAAAAAAATAAATATTTAATTTATTTTAATCTCAAGTTGTACGTATTAATGTTACTTTCAACCATTAATCTTTCCAATTAATAATCCAAGTGTAAAATTTGCCACGATTTCTGTGAAATTAATATTAATTTAGATTTAAATTTTAAATTATATATTTTTTAAAACATAATATTAACCTTAAAAGTACATAGATGATTAATAAGCCATGTAATAATGTTAATCTTAAGACCTGTTATTTTTAATATGTTTTTTAAGAACATTAAGTTTCGATTTAGTTGCATTATACAATATATTTATGTATGTGTTTTTGAAAAAATAAACGTAACCTAAATTGTGAATAAAAAAAATTATTTTCATCGTTTCCTTAATATCTTTTTCTTCTGTTTATTCTGTAATACCTAAAAGCAAAATTTAATTGATTATTGGTATAGTTTATAACTGTGTATATCCTTAAATACTTAGAATACTGTATAAGTTATAATAATGTATAATATTCTGATTCTATATAGTAAATATTAATTAAATTTTCAAAATGAGGTTATATAATCGACAAGCTTTATACTTGTAATTACCTATATTTTATCTTCCTTTTCAATATTAATTTCAATTTGCACCATTATGTATACATCTTTCATGGTTCATATTAACCCCGTTATTATCTATTAATTGAAAAATTAAATCAATGTAATTAGAATAAATTTTTTATAAAAGATAAATTTATATATAAAAAAATCAAGATAATATTGTTTTTTATAAATGTATGTGTACAGTTATAAATTTATTTTTTCTATCTAAAAACCTAAGTGATGCTTGAAGAGTAATGTTTTCCCGATATTCCGTTACTATTAAAATGTTAAACGAGATATTAAATATCTTGATGCAATTGATTAATATATAGATATCACCTGGGTATACTGTTATATTTTTAATATTCTTTTGGTATTATTTTATAATTTTAAAATAAAAATAATACTTGTTAAATAAAAAAAAAATAAGTAGTAACTACTAAATCAAAATTCATTATAACCAATATTGTACATAATTATTTACTATGCATAAATGCCTTAATAAAATATTCATAAATATGTACTTCTCCAGGTTACAGACATGTCTACAGTGTTCGAGGTTATTTCAACCCTTGAACAACTACCGGTTACCACGGAGGTGCTCGAGGTAAATCTTTTTATTTTCACTAGTTGTATAAGGTTATTTTTTACTTTGTATACACACATCACATTTTATCAGATTTAAAGTCCTTTGTAAGACTTGAGTCCTTATATTTAATAGAATAGATAAATGTTCATGTATTAAATTAATACAGAGTAAAATAAATAATAATCTGGACTAAGGCTTTTTATATATTAATAATATCTTGTTAAAAAATAATTAAATACATACATAAATACAATAAGTGTGATATTTGTATACGGAGTATTGTCTAATTTTATTTCACAAACTTTTAATATTATATATCATTTCTTTAGTTTATTAATTCACAATATCTAAATTTATGTATATTAGGCAACTCGTATTGGTAAAATGGTTAATGAATTACGACGTAAAACTTTGGACAAACAGTTGGCCAAACGTGCAAAGGAGCTTGTACAGAGATGGCGTAACCTAATGATAAATAGTGCTCAAGTCATACAACAAGCTAAGCTTCCTTCCTCACAGCCCAATGGCATGCTTAGCAACTATAGTAAAAGACCTATGACTTCACCAGAATGTACAGCACCTATTAAAGTATGAAATCAACCTTATAAAATTTGCATTTTAATATTTTAATTATATTATATTTTTTTTCATTATATAGAAACCAAAATTAAATGGAATACCTTCTCTAAGCTCAACCATCTTGTCACCACCACCAGTTCAAAAAACACCAGAACCAATACCTAGTCCAGTTAATGAGCTTGATCCAGAACCTGATCCTATTTTAGAACAACAAGGTCCAAAAAAACGTGGACGAAAAAAAGGGGGTAAAAATTCTTCAAAACTAGGGATAAAACCTACCAATCCTGTGGATTTGGAAAGAATGGTGTGTGTTGGCGCCAGTAAATTAAAAACCACCCAAGAAATAATTGCATCATTACGAAAGGATGATGAAAATTATCAGTTGGAAGAAAAACCACAAATACCTGTACAAGAGTTCCAGGACGAACCGTCTGTACCAAAAGTTGATAAACCTAGTCGACCTAAAGTTTCAGACATCGACCGACAAATACAGGAAATATATAATAGATTACCTCCTCTGGATCCAGAAGCCATAGACTGGAGTTCACCTCCACCATCGCCACCACGGCCCCCTCTATCCCCTACTGATTTGGTAGAAGGAGCTCAAATAGAAGGTGTTACTGGCAATTGGGAAAATGGTGAAACGTTTAGAGAATGGCATGAGGTCTTAACTAGGGCAAACGATACTGGTGAACCGCTTGTCATACTACCATACGTGATAATTGACTGACAGGGATTTTTTTCTACTAGACTTTGTGATAAAGACATTTCAAGTCTTAATAATGTATATACTAAAAATAATTTTTTAATAATGAAAGTGTAAAAAATAAATAAAAATAAAAAATTATAATATTTACATAGACATGTATCCGATTACAGAATGTGTCTTACAATGTTTAATGAAACTAATTGTCTTTAAATTCTGTAAAAATGTACAATTGTTTACCTATGTATAACTTATTGGAAAACTAATACTGCAATTCCTAGATCAAAGTAATAATCATTGTTTTATTTTTCAAACGGAAAATTTAATCTGATTTGTTAAGCTAGTCAAAAGACCAAGTTTAATTTATAATATAATAAATGTTATTATTTGTCTTGTATTTTTTTTTTCGTACGTAACAAAGTAAACTTGGGTCAAACTGCAAAATGCAATTTCTTGTGCCTTCATTGATGTAATTTTTTTTTTTAGCAAATCTCATCATGAATATAATATGATGTTTGTTACCATATAATAATAAATAAATAATAATAATGTATATTTACAATGATTATTATTTAAAGAATTGTTCTAAGGTAAAATAGTTTGTATATAAACAATTTTTTGGTCACTTTTATCATTTATTATACATAAACTATTAACTATGTATAATTAATGCTTTTATTTCATCGTTTATGTTCATATTTTGTTTTTTTAATCAAAGAACTTCCTAATTCCCTCATTGTTTTAGCTAAATTTGTTAAATTATTGTATATATGATTTTTTTTCCTTTTGTTATTATTATTATTAATTTTTTTTTGACCTTTAGTTATTATTTTAATATAATTGGCATATAATATTCATGAATGAAAGCATGTATTTTTTTTTTTTTTTTTGTCAGTGCATTTACTTTGGGTACATTTTCTATGTAATAGCTGTTAAATCATATACTATGAAAAGAAAATTTTAAATTTGTTTCACAGTATTGTAGTACTTAAATAAGTACTTTGTTGATATAATTAAATACAATGATTGGTTCTTTTTTATATTTGTTGTTGTGATTACTTATATTAGTCCAACTATTTTATTGAATATCAAATGAATGACTTAAAAATATTTATAGAAATGAAGAAAACGTTTTGTTTTTACTAGTAAACTATAAGAAAATTGTTAAATAATATATTAACTTATAATGAAGTTCCATCCATTTAGCTTAAAATATAAAAGTAGAAACGATAATAATGAAGGTGTCAACAGTAGCATATATAGCCCCCCTCCACAAATTAATGAGTAAACAAAACAAATATATAATTATAATTTACTTATATATTTTAACAAACACAGTTTTGTTATACTTTTTTTTTTATCTCTACAGACTAGATTTCTTGTACCTATAATATACAAAATTAAACTTTTTTTTTTATTAAACTGTAAAAACTACATTATTATACTTATAATAGAAATAAGCTATTTTATAATATTACTTTTCTTGCTTTTTTAAAGCAGTCATTTATTATGTCATCAAAGTTTAAAGAAGATGTAAGATCACTTTCTACTGATGGTACCTAAACCTAAATTATCAAATCTTTCTTGAGTTAGTTGTTGGTGTTGATCTCAATCTTGTTTTAATCCTCTTCAGTACAGAAAAAATCTAAAGTAATATTCTAAAAAAAAAATATAAGGTTCATAAAAATCCGAGGCCCCCTAATAACGGAGGCCATAGACAATTGCCTATCCTGCCTAATGGTAAATATGGCCCTGCCTGTTAATCTGTTAGAGTGTCGCATGCCCTTTTTAATATTGTATTCATCGCGACTGGCTGGGTGTCGGGACGGGGGAGTCCTGATATTTATATTATATATACCTATTATGTAAATAAAAACCGAAACGATCAACAAATGGGTCGATTGACCACGGTCCACGAGATCACCACAAAAACTATAACGGGCGAAAAGGCGGCACAACGACTTAGCCAGACGCGTGGTCCGCACACGCGGTTTTATCGCTACACCATCGTGAGGCGGCGAGCGGACGTAACCTAGGCTCGACCGCCTGGAAAAGACAAAAACCATGATAAAAACAAGAGCCGACGGCCAACTGTCGGGTGATGGACGGCAGATGAGGGGGAAGCAACTTTATCGCGGAGCTTACCCGTCCGACACGGCGCTGGGACGAGATACGTCGCGTACGCCCGTCCGTGCTCGAACAGAAGGATTTTTTTTCAATTAATTTTTAGATGGTATATCTTGCATTAACCTAGTATGGGTGATGGGATAATATCTGATGGATGTGGCAGGACGTGCCCATTTGTAATATAGTTGTCCCGCATAAATTCTTAGCGTGTCACGATTTTTATTCGTTTTTTTTTTTGTCCCATATACTGTCTTACAATTGAGCGGGACACTTGTATTAATTTTTGTTAATTATTTTACTTTATTAAAGGTACCTAGTCTACTTATATTTTTATTTTTTTTTTTTTAGTGCTCTTTAATAAAGCGGGACATCATATCCTGATTTTTACAACATAACATTTGAAAAAATGTATCCTGAGGATTAAAAAAAAAAAATTTCCAACCATAGTCACAGCCCACAGGCATGAGGCACTAGGACACGTCTAGGCAGTCTGATCAAATAAAGAGTTGCAAACATCATGCTCTGCCGTTATGTTTACAACACTACAACCTTAGCACATCAAAATCACAGATATCTATATTATAATATAGTATAATATAAAATATATCTGTGATCAAAATGTAAAAATCTAAGTGGAACGGATTACTTTTGCCTCCATTTTGTCATGCATTTTATTCTATAACCATTAACCACGGTAACGTGGGATAACTACGATTTTTATTTTTTTTTTTTAACTGTTATTGTACTCTAAAAAAAAAAAATTATTGTAACAATACCTTCCTGTTTTTAACGACTTCTTATCAATTGGACGCGCCAAAGTCGTGTGTTACTGCGTGTCTGTGTTTATACTTTATTATCGATTGTTATTCGGCTTCTTTATTATTGTTGTTATCATAGGCCAAACTGCCATAGCACAAGTGAACATTATAAAATCATTAAAATCTATATTAATTAATCCTTTCACTTAAATTATACTGTCGATATTGTTTTATTTCGATTCCCGAAATCTATACAGAAAGATCTATAGACGACCAATTAATATCACACGACACACATTTCCACATTACCAAATGACATCCGCCGTCGTCGTAAACGTACACTGTTGAAAATTTTACCGCCAACGACGTCAAAAAACTGAACAAAAATGGAATTCGACATCGGGACTGAACTCCTAATCCAATCTCCTGCAAATATATGGTGAGAAATAAGAATTCCTAGACATATTTGTTGAAAATTCTATGGGTGGTTTCAATGTAGTTTCGAGTGTCTCGACCCCGCGATTGCGTCCTCCATACCACATCTATCTCATCGTTATGCATTGTGTGGACAATTTTTTTTTTTTTTATTTCAAACAATGACTCATATGAATTGTCATCTAAATAATAATAAAATCTAAACCTCGAATGTTTATTTATTAGAAATTTTTTACTTTCAACAATTTTAGTTATTGTTTCAGACTTCAGTCGATTTAATTTTACCTGGATTAAATTGTATATTTGTATCTATTATAATAAGCTATTATTATATTTTATTAGGCCTTAAAATGTTTAAAGTAATAGGTACGCAAAGCATTAGGTTTATCCAACAATGTTTTAATTTCTGATTAATTTGGATTTGAAATAATT
The DNA here is from genome assembly GCA_009835225.1 of Aphis craccivora. Taxonomy (NCBI): domain Eukaryota; kingdom Metazoa; phylum Arthropoda; class Insecta; order Hemiptera; family Aphididae; genus Aphis; species Aphis craccivora. The sequence goes on along the minus strand of VUJU01001352.1, from coordinate 46,183 downwards.
TACCGTGAAAAATAAACTATCACATATGTTAAAAGAAATATTAAGATTTTTGAAATGAGTTATTTTTTTAATGTACAAAATGTTATATCTAGATGCAGTAAGCTCCATATTTTTACAATTGATAACTATAATTTTTAAAAATAATAAAAAATTTTCATTAAATGTAAAATTGAATAATGAAATAAAAATTATTTATATATATATATTGTTAAACTTTGTTTGACAACATGCATGTCATAGATTTATCATACCTGGTATAGAAAATGTCACTTCTAATTAAATTCTTTTACATCTGATAGATACAAGAAATTTCTTTATTGTACCTAATTCACAAATTACATCACTTAAGATATTTATATCGCACAAACCTACAAAGTGATAATTTATATTGCATAAGCTGTTAATACAATTCAAGGAACCTTAAATAGTATTTAATAAGATTCTTTTCTGCTTCATTGTGTGTGTTTTATGAAATTCTTTTATCCGAGTTCATAAATTTTAGTCTAATAGTTTTTACATTTCAGAATCTAAGAACCAATAATTTATTAAACAAATAAATAATATAACATTATTACTAGGTAAATCAACATTAGCACATAAAGTATATTTTTTCAAAATGTATTTATTATTAATATATTATATTGTACAATAAAATCTATCCCTCACAAATGATTATGCTATGGAGAACTAATTTTTTTCAAAAATATTTATACTTTTATACTTTAGTTATCAGAAAACCAATAAGTGTTAGTATATTGTTTTTAATATCTCTTAACAATTTTCGTTGTTATATTTTATTTTAATTATATTATTTTATTATGTTAGTATCACATTTTTATACTTATTAATTTTAAAATATAGGTAGTTAGTGAGTACAAAAAAAATATGTATTAATAATTAATTAAAAAACTAAATTGAGAATTTTTTCTTTATTTTAGGATACCGGCTTTTGTAGAAGAAGATGATGGTGATGAAATATTTATAACTTACAAAGATGGCAATGGAGCAAATGAATGGATTAATAAGGACAGTCATAGAATTAAATCTAAGAATGATGAATCAACAAAAATTCCAACGTATGAATAAATTATTATACTTTTATTTAATTATTGTTATATTGATTATAATTTTACATTTTAGTCATTTTGAAAATAGTTTACCTGAAATAAAATCATTAATTGTTAATGCTCCATCCTCTGAAAAAGAAATATCAAAAAAATCTACTACAACTGCACGATCATCCAGTATATTTAAAGTGAAGTTTAAAAAAGATGATTTTTTGACAAAAAAAACTCAAGGTAAGACATGAAGTTGTTTAATGTTATTATACTGCTTAAAATTATTTTAGGAATCATTTTAATTAGTTTAAAAAATGTATAGTTTATGTTTTTGTTAAAAACATAGATTCCACAAAAATCTAAGCTCAGTGTTTTTACAGATTAAAATTTAATAGCAAATACACACACACACATCATAGGTATTTCGTAATTTTCATTTTGTTATCCTAATAAGATAAACAATATCTACGTAATCTAATATTCAAGTATAAATATATTAGTATATTAGATTGTTTTTAATTTAAAAATGTTATGGAAGATTATACATTTTAAAAACTGTAAAATATTATAGAACTTACTCACTTGGTAAATAAATTAATTAAATATAAATTAATTCATAAAATTTTTTAATTTTTATTAATAGATCTTATAATATTATTTTAATATATAAATAATAAAATCCAAATTTTAAATTATGAAAATTGGTAATAAAGTAAAATTGTTAATAAACATAATTAAAAAAAAAAAATTTTTAGTTGATTCAATATGATTATTTTATTATTCATCAAACCAGTATTATTTTTCTACTTGAAAATGTTAAAATAAATTATTGAAGTCTAATTCCAGTACAAATGGTGAAACAAAAACACTTAATAATACCAAATCGCTGCACATACACAGATAAAAAAGAAGTCTAAAAAGAGAGACATTTTTTAAATTGAATTATGTATATTTTAAATACTTTTAACCAATGAAAAACCTCTAATTAAATATGAGGTCATTCAGGTGCAATTATTTGTGTTACTTTAAAAGTTATACATACAAAGAATTTATAGAATCTGAGAGAGAGTATGAAATAGAATACCTTTATACTTCCTTTAATTTATTTTATAATTTTGTAAATAAGACAAAAAAATATAGTATTAAATTTATTAAAATATATTATTTAATCTTGTGTTTGATAAAACTATCATATACCTTTCACTTTGTGTATGGCAAAGTAAAAGCAATAAGCTATCTATCAAGAAAAAAGACTTATAAGGAAAAAATAATAAATAACAAGATCTATAATTATTTCCCCACTTTTGTACTATATTACTAATCAATATACTATCAAATTTCATAACATTTTATGTAGGTTACAGAAACATCTTCAAATTAAGTATATTATCTTATATTTGTTTATAATACTATTACTATTTTATACTATTGTGATATTTTATTAGTTATCATTTGTTAAGTTAGTTTTAGCTATTCATCAAATTCTGTTACAACAGGTAATTTGATATTGACCCTTAAGTCTAAAATTGAATTACATTATTCACAATAGTTGCCATAACTGAATGCTAGCCAAACCTTTAAGTTCAAATAATTTATAACAGTTTAATTTCAGTATTCATTTCACTATTAATAGACTATTAATAAAGAGGTAGGTCAGTGACCCCCATCTGAATACTACTAAAGCAAGTTTTCTTAATAAACTGTTTCAATTTATTTTATATTTCTGATTAAAATATATATATATCTAATATATATCTTATTCAATTATATTCTACGTACATTGTAATAAGTTTGTTGATTAGGTATTAGAAGAACAAAAAGAAAACATATTTATCAATACATATTTTTTTAAATTATGGGCTTACTAAATTATAAAATATAAATTATTATAATAATAAAACAATTTTAATCTAATTGCTGTTAATATATATATTAAATTCTGTCATACATAATATTAGCTTCAATAATGACATTAAATAAAATATAATAAAATAAAATAATATAATATAATATATAATAATACATATAATATTTTATACATTAAATACTAAATTGTTCTACAATTTTCACTCTTTAGAGTTTGATTAAATCTGCAGTTTATTAATTGCACAATACAATTATATTTAATGATCACTTTCTTTCCTTTTTTTTTCTAACAATTATTTAATCTGTACTATTTTACTATTGTTTTTATTTTTTATAATTTCAATATAATATTGTTAATCTAAAATGGAAATTTATTGTTATTAATATTTATTATTTATCATCATAGATATGCGTTTGACATTTTAATGAAAATAATTATTTCATTTTTATTCATAGATTCTAAAAATAAAGAACAAAAAATAAAAGATACTAAGAAATCATCAGATCGTGAGTCAAAACAAGTTTTATTGAGTGGCACTCCTGTAAGTATTATTTATTTTCTCTTTTTATTTATTTGTTAAGTTCATGCTAAGATGGCAACTGATATTAAGACTAAGGAAAGTTGTAATTTTTTCAACGATTTGTTTACTTTTTATTTTCAATGTTGTCATTTTACAGTGCTTATTGATTTATTAATATTATAATATAAAATATATATTAAAAAATCTGTGATTAAACCTGTTATAGTATAATTATGCTGAACTTGAATTTGTTATTTTATTCTTTCATTGATCAGTATTCATATTCATTACAATAATATCATGTTTTTAGAGTAATGAAAAACATCCTACCAGCTCACCATTCAAAAATTCACAGATTGTAGAAAATTCAGAAATGGAAGATGTACTAGGTAATTAAATAAATAATTTTAATTAAACAATATTTCATGTATAATGTATATACTTTTTTTTAATAAATATTTTAGAAAGTATTCATTCTTCAAAAACCCCAAAGCCTTTGATAGAAACTAATTTATTGAGATCTGAAAATTTTGAAGAACTATTGGAAGATATTGAAGCAGAAGCAGAAATATGTTCACCAACAAAATCTATTTCTCGTAATGATATTAAACAAAAGAAAAAAAGTAAGGATGGTACTTAGCGTAAGTAAAAATATGTAATTCATTACCCAATTTCTTTTTTGTTACAGAGAAAAAATATTTTGGTCAAAAAAGACGGCCTGAAAAAAAAAGATCAAAATCAAAAAAAAGTGATAGTAAAAAAAAAAAAATTGTAATTAAATTAAATCCAAATAATGTTAAGTGAGTATGTAAATATAATTTATTTTTATTCCCTATTTTATTCAAAATCTATTTTTTACTTTAAAGCAGAAAAGTTAATACATTGCCAGAGAACAACACATTGAGTTACTCAGATGATAAAGAAACATCACCGCCTTTAAAAAAAACTAAACTATCTATTCCTGACAGTACTTTGCAAGAAAATTCAATACAACAAAGTTGTTCGCCTTTATTCCAAGAATTAGCCAACAGTTCTCTACTACAAAAAAGTACAAAATATTCTATGATGTTATGTTTTTCTAAAAAAAAATTAATTTTTTTTTTCTATAATTATCTAAGAAGATTTAAAAAATACTCATTAGTATTGTTTCTTATGTGGTGTTCATAATTTTTCAGTTAGAATGGATGCTTCTAATGAACAAGGATATAGGTGTCCAAAGCAAGAATGTCGAAAACTGTTTCGTAAAGAAAATTTATTAATGGTTAATGTCTTAGAATTTCTCTAGTTCCCTACAGTTTATGAAACTTGTACTTATATATCATTTTTATTTTAGATGCACATTAAACACTATCATGCTGAATATACTGAATTATTGGTGTCAACGCCAAATGTAACAGATCTAGCAACAGCAAGAATTGAAGGTGAAAATGTTGATGAATTATCTCCGTCATATTTCCTTCATAGAATATCTCAAATAGAAGCTAAAAGAGGCTGTGGCAATACATCTTACGAAGCACCTTCGCCAACTGCAATTCCATCATCATTAAAATTGATTGAGTTAGTACTTATTTGTGTATAATATTTTATGTTTTATGGAAATAAAAAAATCATCTTTTAAGGATTTAGCATAAATTAAAAAATATAATAATAATATGATAAAAAAATATTTTACAGACAAGAAATCAGTAATACCTCTCTAAATTCTGAAAATTATAACACATCATTTACGTCTATTGACCAACCAAACAATACAACTCAACCTTACAATTCTAAGTAATGTTAATTACAAAATAGTAGATTTATTTATAAGTACATATTTTTCATTGAATTTTTAGGGATTCTGGAATTTCTGGTGTAGTAGAATCATTCAGCTCAATAACAACCGAGACATCAAATAAACAACAATATGCTGAAATAAAAGAAGCTATTAGAAATATAACATTAATTGATGATTTTGAAAATGAAACTAAAGGTAAAAATCAAACGTCATGCTCTGGATTATATTTATATATATTATAATGCTTTATATTTTGAATGTTATTTGATTGCAGACAGTTTTGATATAAGTATAGGAGTCCCAGATCGGCATTTTAAAATTAAAAAAAATAAATCTGATATTGAAACTCTGCCAAAAGAAGAGGTGATCAATTGTTCATGTGCTTCAAATCAAGAAGATGGTTTAATGATTCAAGTACGTATAAAACAATTTAATTATATTTTTTATTTTATTTTGATATTGTTTAATATAACTTTATTTAGGTCTTTTAATTTACATTTTTCTTTTTTGCATAAAATTACTTAAATATATTTTATGTTTTCTTCATACTTACACTTACACTTAACCTTACATCATACTTAGTGTAATATCTCGATTTTACTTATGTTCTAGTGTGATATTTGTTTGTGCTGGCAACATGGATATTGTAACAAAATTGATTCTGAAGATCAAGTTCCTGAAAATTATCATTGTAATAGTTGTTTAAATCCTCCCAAGAAAAGACGATCAAAACAGTATGACTTTTCACACGATTGGATCAAAGAAGGAATATTAGCCAGGTTTGTTGTATTAAACATGATTTAATGATTTTAATGTATACATTTTTTATGCATCAACTATGTAAGTTTATGTATGATTTTCAGTGTCTTGCAGCATAAAGATGAGCGACGAAAAAAAGATGAAGCTATTTTAAAACAATCTCATCAGTTATGTGCTGAAGTGATAGAACACAATAATTATTTGCACAGTTTACGAGTTAAAACTATAATTTATGGGTATGTTACTTTTACAACATTTTTTAAGCAATATTTAACATTATTTGAATGATGTGGGTAAAAAACCCATACTTACAGTTTACAGCAATTTGATAAATTTTACTTTTTTTTTTTACAGTCAAACCCCTGATCATCCTAAACTTTATTTATGGTCTGAACAAGGTTCAACAAGAAATGAAGAACCTATTCAAGATAAGCTCGAAGAATGTAAATTCACTAAATACTATTTTTATGTTAAAGCTTTTTGGAAGATGTATTTCATATTAAATGTTTAATCTATGGTTTTTCAGTGCTTTCTGGTCCAATACCTGAAAAACCTATCAGCACTTCTGATTGTAGAAAAAATTTACTTGAAGAAATTGAAGATGGTTTAGACAATTTAGAAGCCAGAATCAATTTATTTGAAGCAAAAACTAGTGGTTGGTTTTCTTAACTTAAATTCACTCATTGTGTAAATTATTGGATTTTAATCATTCATTGTTATTATTTAGGACTCGAAGATCAAGTTGGTGGTTGTGTAGATAATGAAGCCTTAACAAATTATGTTAATTTATTGTTACGAGATATGAAATCAATCCAACATTATATGACTTTTGAAAACAATAATAATAATGATACCAACAACAAAGAAGAAGAAACTGTTTGAAAAAACTTGTTATCTCCATGGATTTAGTTAGTCACATGCCACATTTATGTTATTTATGAAATTATAAATAAATCCTATAATTATCATACACAATAATATATATTATATTGTTTATTGAGAAACTTAAAAGAGGTAACATAATTAATTATCTGACAATGGTTCTGATTTTAATTTGTGTTCTGTAGTTGTATTAACACAATTTCATATGTTAAAACGGCTCCAGCAACCTGCAAAAAAAATTGTAAATTTTTTTGTGATAAACTCATAACTTTCCTAGTTTTCTATAATTTAACTTACCCCCAAGAGAAAGTTTCTTGTAATTGAAAACATTTTTAATCCTGTTAATGCAACATAATCTGATGTGACTTCTTGTAAAAATCGTTGTGTCTTAAAAATAAAATGATAAAATGTTTTATTTAAATTCAAGTATTTTTTGTTGTATTATCTTAAGAAATAATGTATATATATATAATTTTTTAATATTAAATATTTTTTAAGTAAACAATAAAATAAATGTAAATAATTGACTATAATTTTCTATAGTTTTATATATTTAAGCATTTAACACTATCTTTTTAGAACAGTATTTCTCAACCGGGGTGACATGGAAAATCAACAAAAAATGAAAAAACTTTTGCAACAAAAATCGTATTTATTATATTCATATCAACGTTTTAACCTTTTTTTCTGTGTATTGTATTGTATTGTATTTTTTTTTTTTTTTTTGTAATAATAGAATAATTTTTAAATATAAAGCTGACTGTTTATTACTTCGATGCTAGGGTGACGCAGTGTTTGATTCTAGTGGTTAAAAGTGACATGATGAATCAAAAAAGGTTAAGAACTACTGTTTTAGAGTATAAAATATTTTTAACTTTTAATACTGTTTTAGAATATAAATCTAGGTACAAGAAAATCGTACTTTATTAAAAACTGTTATTCAAAATTATAGTTATTTTTTTATGATAAATTATTTTGTTGCCAATTAAACTTATTTCCTACCAAATAAAATAACATTTAAATATATTAAATATACCTAATTATTAACTATAAATCATAATGATATTGTATGAGTTAAATTTGATTTAATTATTATTATCAAGGGTTGGAATTTTATATCGTTTGCATATTTCTTATGAGATACTTAAAAAATAGCAGAGTAAGCTAAAAGTATATTTCTTGATACAGAGAACTCAAATTAAAAATTTTATTTTGATTTTTAGATTCTGAACGAAGTGATGCATGTATTGATTTTACATTTTTACAATGATGTGTGTTTTTTTTGTGTTTCTGTACAGCATAACTAGTCGAAATAATGCTTCAATTTCAAAGTTTGGGGGGTGGTTTCTGATGGAAAAGTGAATATCCTTGGTGCATTATAGAGATCAAAAGTAAACATTTTCCAACAGTTTTAAAAATAATCGAGAAAAACGAAAAAAAAGTGACGGAAAAACGGGAATTTTTACGCAAAACCAGTTTTTGATCAAATCGATTTTTTTATATAGTTGTAATTCAAAAACTAATCATTGTAAATACTTGAAATGTTCACAAAATTTGTATGTCAGTGTTATCTATATACAGTTAAATTTCCAAAACTTTTTGACTTTTTTAAAGTTATTTATAGACCACTGAAATTTTCGATTTTTATGAGAAATTTTTTTTTGAAGTATCGATAACAAAAATTTGGATGACCAAAAAATTTTGAAAATGTAATACAAAGTTCCTTATGAGCTGTTCTTATTGTAGCTAAAAAAAAAATTAAAAATGGTTATTCACAATTTTTTTTATAAGCGTTTACTTGTATAATTCAAATTCGAAGCATCATTAAAGGAAACATTTTAAGTGCGTTTGAATTTTAAATTTTTACGAAACAGCGTAATGATAACGATTTATCCTCAAACGATTTTCGATATTTGTTATTATTTAAAAAGTATAATTCGTAGATACTTAAAAATTTCACCAGTTATTAAGATTGGAATTTTCTTTACATGATATAATTTTCAAAATATTTTGACTTTTTTTGAGCTATTTATAGACGACTGAAATTTTCAATTTTTCTGAAATTTTTTTTTTTGAAGTGTTGCTTAAATTTTTTTGGTCCAATCCAAATACTTGAAGAATTCGTCAAAACCATGAATATTTGCAAATTATTTTGTAGGTATAATTCATAAAAAAGTTTGTATAAGTAGCTAAAAGTTGAAAATTCAATACGAGATTTTCCATAAGTTAACTTAATGATTATAAAAGAACTTAAATTCTGGTGTATTCAGGCCATTAAAACATTAACCATCTTTTTCATCAACCATTCGAAATGATATCCTATAGGCTGACAAATCATCTTCGTTCAGAATCGTTTTTCATATACAATGTTGCCATTGATACCTATCATAGAATTTAAATTTAACACTCCTATAATTTATTATATAATAGTGATCCATACCATACGGAACCTAATTTACAGTATAGCGCTACCCACTTACCCGCTTTTTTTTTTGCATGTTTTGTGATTTTTTAATTTTTAGTGCTGGTTTTGGGCTTTTTGAGCCTTTTTTGCTTTTTTACCTGTTTTTTGAATCAAAATCGGTTTTATTTTAAGAAATTATATTTTACTAAAATGTGGTTTTGAATTTTTGTCAATTGAATTAACTTGTAAAATGTAAATTTATTTTAGATTAAGTAAATAGGCCGATTACGCTGATACAACGCCGTACAATTACAGCGATATTATATATAGATGATAGATATAATATACTATTACGATTTACGATGGTTTTGAATTAAGCATTTGGTTCTAATTTTTGTTATCTGCTTATTTTGTTGGGACTTTTTTGTCGATTTGTTCTGTAAAATTTCCTTTTTTGCATGTTTTTAGTGAATATTTACTATTTAGCAATATTTAAGGTCATTTTATATCGCATATTTATGCAATTTCAAGTGCTATGAAATCCCAATCCTGATAGGAATCTGAAGGGACCAAGAGATTTCTTTCGTTATACCTACAGAGTTTTCGTAATAGATAGAGTTTAAAATATCAACATTTTAATTAGGTATTTATTTTTTATGTATTAAGGTAGGTGTGTATTAAACCTATGTACTATTATTTATTATTTTTATATGACACGAGTAGTCAACTGCATATTATTATTCATTGTTTTATTAAAATATATTATAATTATTATATTAAATTATTATAATACGTATACCTATAATTTTACTCTATACCTACAATAATTTAAATCTTTATTTAAACTTGTTTACTCTGCCAATATTTCTGTACAACGGTATTATTACGACGATAAAAATAAAATAAATAATGAATATAGGCCCGGCTCGAGGGATAAGCGACATAGGCCCACGCCTAGGGTGGCATTTAATATTTTTGTATTATAGATAAAAAAAAATGTTTGATGTAATAAGTAAGGGTCGGCAAAACTCGAGTTTGCTTATAGGCGTGTTTAACACTCGAGCCGGTCCTTAAATGAAAGAATATAATCGCACATGGAAATTTCTGCATTTATGCCGATTACTTTTATAAATTATAATACGATAATACGTAAATGTAAATTGTATTATGAAACATAAAATCATAAAATATCATTTCGTTGTTGGGAGTGCAGACTAATACCGCTATAGAGAATCAGAGAATGAATCCATTAATGAGTTATAAAGCAAACCAACCATTATTGTGTAGGTAAATAATGTCATAAATAATTAACATTACCTATATAGGGTTTTTTTGTTAAGAGTTTCGTTATAAAAAGAGTATTCACTGTAATTTAAATTTTGACATCGAAGAACGTTTTAAAATCATACTTCTATGCTGTAACTGTGTGTCGGACACATGAAAATTTCCGGTACAATTTTTTTGCTCTCGTCGTTTATAGCAGATGCTTGCATCACGACTGCAGTGGTCCGAAACACCAAAAACATGAACGAATACATGTAGAACAGCGTTCTGAAATAACTGTGTTTGATGGAACTGGTAACAATAATAAATAATAATAATAATAATAATTAATGTACTTATATTGCCCTACATTAATTTAATTTTAATGATTTTTGTTTTTTATGCGTTATTCGCACACGGTGATTGTTTTAATCACGCTCGTTCGACTCATCCCAATTAAATGCTTAAACAGGAGAATATGTGACAGTGGCGTTATTGAGGGCCCGCAGACCCCGCGTTGTGGGGGGGCCCACAGTAATTTGGGGCCTTTGGTTATAGGGTTACATTTTGGTATAACAATATATTAGGAGCCCATTCTTAACATTTTTTATTTTTGCAGGGGGGCCCAAATTTTTTTTGTTACGCCACTGATATGTGACTTCAGGTCGAGTACAATTTTTCGTTAAAACCCGTTTGGAGCGGACAAAAATCATACTCGACTAGTTAGTACTTTAGCTATCTAAGTATAAGATCATTAAAAAAACTTCAATCGGATTATTTGTACAACATCAATATAAATAAAAAATCTGTATTATTATTATTTAAAAAAAACGTTATATATTTATATTTTTAAAAATGGAATGACCGCAAATACGATTCGTGATAAATTAATTTATTGTATGGAGTACCAGTTTTTTGGGTTTTTTCCTACTCGAAACTGTTAGAAAATATATTATTTCATTATTACCTACACAAAAACTAACGAATATTGCTGATATTATTATATTAACATCTAACTATGTAGTGATTAGTGAGTATTAACGTAAGTATAAGTACCTAAGACTACTTATGAGTTCTTATGAGGCAGTATTAAAATTTAAAAATTTGAATTTGATTATTATATTTAAGTTCTAGATATAACAACAATATCAACAATTAAATTCTTTGCGACTAAATACCCATTTTTTTTTTATTATTTCTTAATATCATCCAGTAGAAGAGGTAACTTATTTAAAATTTAAAAATACCTAATAATTCCTCACTCGTGTGTTAGGTAATAGGTATATTATATTTTATTTTTATAAGCATAAAACTGAGCAAGTATACTTAAAAAATAGGTAACACTGCAGTACAAATTAGATATTATTTTACTGTATATGCATAATAATCTTACTCGATCTCAGTAATGAGCTGAGCGCAAATGAAATAAATGTTACTGCCTATTGACAACGCCACAATGACGTTGATGTGATCGTCGATTTTCTTGACCAAATGAGTTAAGGACGTGTAAGTCTCTCGGTATTCCTGCCACTGTGACATTGTCAGCATCTTTCGTACACCGCAACCGGTAAAAATATAAAAATCGATATTAATAATTATTTACATGCGTTAGACGCGAAATCGAGTTTACCTCTTATATTGACATAATGACAAACATAGGTACTTAATACCATAGGCCTATTAACTAATTTAACTTAATTTATTTAGTTAATAGGTCTATGCTTAATACAAACAAACATAACATTTTACGGGATTAGAGATCCCAATATTGATTTACGATACCTATTTATGTATTATTCCTTATATGTGTATAAAATATAAATAGTATAAATATTAATATATAGTAAGGGTATATACTATACAACTAATAACTGTACTATATAAGTACTACAGGTAGTACCTAGGTACTATAATACTATATAATATAAACTTCCTAAGAAGTAATCCACTTAACTATATACATCCCGAATCCACTAGTCATCATAATATATAGCTGTATAAGATATTATTAACTATAGGTACATTAGGTATTTATACATACTTATCGTATAAGTTATAATTAGTTAAGTAAATTGTTTTTTTTTTTTTGTACTATAGACGTATGTATATATTGTATATATAGATACTGCTTAACAAAAAAATTTGTTTTTAAAAACTATTTTGTACCCATTTAAAAAACATTAATTATAATGCGCTCACTTGACCTCTGACGCCATGCATGGCTTTTGTTAGTTTCTTAAACTGGGCCGCCAATGCTGAACTGACTAACATGATGAAGAGATCGGTGAAATTCCATAGGAACGTCGCGGTCAGACTCAACCACATAACCAAGAAACCTTTTACCGGAGTATAACTGTCATAATCGTCGTACAGGTACCAATGTGTTTTCAGGGAAAACCTTTCGAGATATCCTGTGAATGTTGCCTGTTTATACACAAATAATAATCCCATTGCCATTAATTAGGTTGATACATTTTAAATGATAAATATTCAACTTAGGTATCTATATATCCTATATATCCATATTATTTATATCTTTATTTTATATATATATTTTTTTTTGGGGGGGGGTACCTAAGTCAAGCTGATTAACTTTGCTTTCCTACTGCGTACACCCTCATGCATGGCTTTTAATTAATACACATCATGTGCAGTGTGTGGTGTTGATAGTTAATACATATAGGTATATCAAAATTTAAAAAACTAAAGGATACTTTAAAATAGAATGTTGTATAATTATTTACTAAAAGTAATAGGGTAATACTAATAAGTAATTATACAACATTATATTTTAAAGTATAATATACTCATCTGACATCTATACTTACGGACTGATCTAGAAGTATAAGACTGCCATTATCATCATTATCGATCAGCGCCATGGATGCAATGTCATCTTTACCACCGGGCCTTGTATTTAACCAATTGTGTAAGCCGTGTTCAGCTGAAAATAATGAATATTGTCATGTTGGTGTACAATTGCATAATTCATATAATATATGAATAATGATAATGATATAATTTGGACGTTTGGTGTATAAACTATAAATATTAAATTTCACAAAAACGTATTATTCTAAAACTAAAAATACAAAAACTATAATAAGTTCTAATAAGTTCTATACTAAAAAGTGCAGAACTGCGTATAGCCATTGTCGAAAAATCCTTATTAAAACACTGAGGGTGCTATTCATAATTATAGTAAGTAGGTACTATGTATAATGGAATACAGTGGAAAATAATCGGGGGTGCTAATTTGTATTTGTATTTGCGCCAATGCGTATAGCCACTTTTAAAATAGGTAGATCAATCATAAAGTCACTCTTATAATTTTACTATTTTTGTATTTTATTGTGATTTTTATAGTGATTTGATTTATTGCAAACTTGCAGCATTTATAATAGTTATAATCATTTAGAATTTAGATGATAGATAATAGATAATAGTATTACATATAGGTATATGTAATACTGATTTGACTATATTTTTTTTCAATTTTTAAGGATAAAATATTATTATCCTATGTGGCTATATGTATACCTATAATATATTTTTTATATTATTAACATTACACTTACAATTAATAAATTATTTGGAAAATGTGATCAGATAATAAATTGACTTTATCAGAATAAAAAAATTCGCTCTTCGGTCTTTTCAGTAATAATATACATACGTGCAGTATACTAGTGTGCACCTATGGAAAATTAAGTATGCGTGCGTTGTGCGTACTATATAATGAAGGAAAATATTAAGACGCGGCATAACCATGTGTGTTATGTCAGGTCTTAAAAATGTACCTATCGTTTATATTTTTGTAAGACGGAAACAACACACGTGATTTTGACGTTATTTTTTAACATTACTATTATAAAGGTATACTTACTGAACGCGAACACTAATAATACTATAGCAAGAGTAGTGGATTTCCACCCGAGTCTTGGGGCACCAAACCTCCGCATGGAAATCTCCACCGTCCGCCAGTCCTGCATCAGCTTAGGCCATTTCTTCGCTAGTTTTATGAACATCCAAAGTGCACAACACGCATTTCCGTAAAATATACTTCCCGATGTAGCTTTCTTTATCCCTCCTGTGGTAATGGTGTTAATTTTGGAGAAAAATCTTAAATATTATTATCATAACTAGCTACAGCTTACAAGTATAATGGGTCCCATTACCTACCTTGACCTATGTACCTATACTTTTTAGTTTAGGGATTCAAATAAAACAGAGTTATATTACTATTGTTACTTACATTTATAGATACATTTTGAATACAGGTGGCATTATTGTGGATTATGATAATGAAAATTAAAATAAAGCACTACCATCTAACACAATATATTAATGAATTCTGATCACCATTACAATGCCACTTAACATTCTTAACATTTACTACAATAGGCGCCCATTTATACTTATAGACTTTAGTCTAAATTATAAATGATATTATATAATATGTATAGAATATAGCTCATGCCTTTCGCGGTCAGATTGTCTTGATTCAAGTTCCTTATGGTGTAGTCCAACGAGAATAACTCAATGGACGCAAATCCACAAAACAGGAGAAACGAGTAAATGGCAATCGGATAATACCAACGAAACGTCAATTTGTAGACATCTCTTCGGTATATGCTGCTGACCGGAAATACTCCAAAGATTGATGCAAACGTCAACACGTACCGAATGTAGTAATGAACTCCGGTCCTAAATCGTTGATAAAATAACAATACGAAACGAGTTCAAATAAAATTCTATAATAGTTATTAGTATAATTAATCAATGCCCAGTGAAACCATACGAGATGTGCTACTGATGTAGATCACGTATACTCGCATACCAGCTGGTACTTGACATAGGTACCGATAAAATAGGACCTATATAAAAGACACGTTTTTCTACGTTCTAAAACTTTCGACCGAAACTAACTTGTTCAGATATTCGTTGAATTCCCTCGCACTGTACTCTTGCGCGGACAGCATGCTCGGGCTCACCGAGTTATGTTTATTTCTTCTGATATCGTGCACGGCCGACATAATGGTGATTTTCGGTCGAAATTTCATTCCACACGAACCAATATTATTATTATAATAATAATATTATTATTTCAGCACCACCACGACGGTTATAAAATATGTGACACGCCGACGCCGGTCTGCTGTAGTATATTACTATAGTATACCTGTATTAGTATATGTACAACGGTCATATGATACATAATAATAATTATTATTGTTTATTATTGTACGTGGTAATAAAATCATCTATTATATAGACGTTTCAGCTTCAGACTCATGAATCACTCAATTCCACTAGCTCTTGGTTTTGCAGACATCATTCCTAGCAACCCTCCACGCTGCAGACTGAAAAGGAAACGAGACGCGTAAGCTTTAATCAAAATTAATTAAAAATATAAAATCCAACCTAAGTATTTTATAATTTATGTAGTATCATCGCCATCGGATGGCTGCAACTTATCTTCGTACGTGTCCGGGTCGCAGAGTGTATTAGCACACATGCTTATTGTAACAAAGAATAATTATGGTTTACAGGTCGTATGTTTTATTAATAAAGTTTTTTTTTTCGAAAAAAAAAAAATTAAAAAAAGAGCACATCATATTATACCGCTATGCTCGCGTGGTTGGGTTGTTTCTGTGGTCTATTTTACATTTAAATAGGCACTGCGCCACTGCTAGCACACACTCCGTTGACGGTACACTAAACAACTTTACGGGTGTCATACAAGCGTATAGGTACCTAAATATAATATATAGGTATTAGGATAGGTAAGTACGTAAAACATTTAGGAGTGGACACAATGACAACGGTAAATAATAATTACACATCACCTCGGCGGATGTACCCTACTTTGTATATTTTAATAATAATCGCAGTGTGTATACACTGTACATGCATATAATATATTATATTTATATAGATCATATCGGCATTTTTTTGTTACCTAACATTTACGACATTATGTACGCGCGTTATATTAATTTTTATATCCCTGTAAATAATACGAAAATACGCATAGGTACACATAATATAGCACGAGGGCCACAGGTGCGTCGAGTGTTGACCAACGTTTAAACGTCAGTCATAATACAATATAGTAGGAAAGGAGTGGTTAAATTTATTATATAATTAAAAAATTCGAAAACGCGCCACCAACCCATAATTTTGAGGCTAACACGCAAACAGTTTTAACATCGCGGGTGAATTATTAATAGGTATAGGTTGGTCCGAGTCCGTAGGTGCCTATGTGAAACATAAATAATAATTATAACGCATTATTTAGAAATAAACGGAGGGTTTGATGCGATAGACAATGATCGTGTCTATTTTATAGTAGGTTATATTTATTTATTAATTTGCGTTTTGAAGCAGCAGCAATGAAAAAAATATAAATTGTCGTTAAAAAGTAACAATTGTTTATATAATGATATATACAAGTATAAACGGTTATACGGATAAAGGTGAAAGGATTATAATATAATGATATTATTGATATGTGTTACATTTTAGTAAACATATTAATATGATCATTTTTAATGTTAATATGTATACCTATATTATTATAAACAATTCTATAGATTTCATTGAAATTATTAAAAATCAAGTTGAAAGAACAGAAGTGCAGGATCCAATATATATATACATATTATAATATATTGACGACTCTACGTGTATACGTAGTTCATCAAAATAAAATATAGTACATATTTATACCTACCTATTATTATTATTCACGTATTGTACTTTGAGTGTTTCATAATACTGAGAATATTTTAAGTATTTTTAACTTACTAGATTAAATTTGCTATACCAGAAACCACTCCAAAAGTGAAAAATTTCAGTTATATGTTTCAATATAATATGATGACAGACATACCCACACAAAATAAACGTTAAGTTAAATTTTTATAAAATTCAAATCTCTACTAAGAGCCACCTTTAAAGTTGAAGGTTTAAACAATTTTACTGCTTTAAAAGGTGAGATACTCAAATAAAATAAAATTAAAATACACATATTATTATAAAATTGATATAACAAGTCACAATTTTTCAAAACTATTTTAAATATTGTACTTACCTTAAACTACATACTTAGGAAGTGAAAATAGATGGACAAAATATGGATACTTCTCTGATGTTCAGTAGAATGTAGATGAAGAGTGGATCACTTTAATGGATATGTTAAATACTTAAATTTGAACTCATTGATATATTATTTTATATGATAATATATTATGTCTGTTTATACCACTAAGTACAGTTCATGAATTTATGATACGTTTTTTGAAGATAAATACCATCATTTCTATAAAAAAATTGAGATAAATGTTATAAATAGATACTATAATGTAGGTATATAGATACTGCCACTTTGAGTTTAGCATAGTACTTCTATAATAAAAATATTCGAATTAAACCATCTTGGGGCTGATAATAAAGAATAATTATTATGTATTATCATTACTTGTATTAAGATAAATACATGTAAAATCAAAAAATAATAATGAAAATAAATTTATTGATTGTGAACCCACAATTTTTTTTTTTCATTATTATTATTGAAAACCAATTACTTTTTTTTGCTTTGTTCAAATCTTAAAATATTCAATACACATTATCATACATTAAAAGTTATTTTTTAAGCATAGAATTAACATAATAGTACATTAATTTTTAGTATATCACTAAAAATAGAATTTAACTGTTATTGAGCTTTTTCAATTAAAATATTGGATTAAAAAAGTACTGAACTTATCTTTTAACAAATTGATTATTTTATTTTTTTTGTTTTTTAATATACTTTGTATGAACACATAATCGCACATAAAAGGACGATAGTACAATCTGGTGACAAAAATGTATAACAATAACTTATTCTAATATAACTAAACTTGAACAAATTCATGTATATTACGAATTAAATGAAATTGTATTAAATGTCTACTATAAAAGATTATAAAAAAAAAATAAAAACAAATTATATAAAGTATAAACAATTTCCATTAATATTTATGGTATTATTAGTACTATTAATTATTGTAGTATTTAGTTTCTAAATTAAATAAATCATTGAGTAATAATATAAAATACTCTTAAAGGTAATTCAATTACACTTATCCAAAACTTTAGATACAACTTTAAAATAAGAAACATTAAAATCTAAACACAAATACAATACTAATCCAGTGGTCCATGACATAAAAATGAATGAAAAAAAATTTTAAATTGCAATAGAACAATGCAATTATATGTAAAATACAATTAATAAAATGGCTTTTAATTAAATTTAAAAGCACCTTAACATTAATTCTAAATTTTTTTACAGACTCAGTTCTATTAAGAGCGTATAGAGCAAATGCCTGTTAAGGGAGAGAACCAAGAATAGTAAATAACTGTGTTATAATCAGGGCCGATGCAAGCAAATTTTAATATAGGCAAAGATCAAAATTGCTGCTTCCTGTTATCTTATTTTTTCTTATATGCCGCCTATATATATAAATATAAATTTTGCCGCCATAGGCTTGTGCCTACATCGCCTACACATAAAACCGGCCCTGGTTATGATAATATAGTTGATCTTTGTTGATATCTTGCCTAAAATGGTTGGTCGGTCAGTTTGTCCCATCGAATACGCCCTCGAGTGATAATTTATTAATAATTATTCTTAACCAAGAGCATAGTTAGTTAAATGAACGAGAGAAAAAATTTGACTTCGCTTATTTTAAAACTGAAAAATGAGATTGTAAAATGTATACAAATTCAGAAGCACTATTATATTATAACAATGTTGTCAATATAATTTATAAAATTGGTCATAACATAAAAGTTTAAAAAGTATATTATTACATATTAATTCCATATATAATATGAGGTTTGGAAGATGTAGTGATAAAAATTATTAAGAAACACTTGAATATTCAAAATTTGGAACTTAAGTACTTTTGTTTTTATGTACGTGTATTTGTATTTGTGCATGGTTTTATAGATTTCCTTAATATTACACGTATTATAAAATTAATGCATAATAATAAAGAAGCTATGAGGCTAGGATCTAGCATTTTGACGTCCAGATGTAAATCGGACAACAGATTTGCTGCAAAGATCTTTGGTTACATAATATATTGTCTTAAAGAATGTACATGCTCCCATGATTACAGATTTAGTTGACTGCATATATCACATACGCGAAGCTCGTTGTTGCAATTCCTGTAAAAAGAGTACATAATTTGGCTAAATGAACAATAAAATAATTTTATAAAATTCTATGACAACCAAACTTAATAATTGTATCTAATAAATTATTTTATATTATTTAAATTTAGAAAATGTTTTTAATGTTTGTACATTTAAGCATTATAACAGGTCTAACAGTTTTTGGTATTATTTTATATGATGTTGATAGGAAAAGAAGATTAGATCAATGTTATAATTATGAAGTACAAAAAAAACGAGCTGAAATCAAACTCAAAGAAACAGAAGAATTTAGATACCGATTGATGGCATTTCCTACATCAAATAAAATTAAATACATAAAAAAATTTGTAATTCGAGAAGTATGTGGCAGAACTACTACAATACTCAATAAATGAAAAAATATAACTCTTTAATATTTACGTATTACAGATACGAAAAGGTGAAGAATATATGGTCCAAAATAACTTTACCAAAGCAGTAGAACATTTTGCAAATGGTTTAAGTTTGATAGATCATGATCACAAACTCATTAATAATTTATCTAAAAATGTGACACAGGAAATGTGTATAGAAATAAAAAATCAAGTTCAGAAAATACAAACTATGTTACCAAAGATAAAAATGATGAAATCATAATAAATTACCTTAGCTTTATCGGTGGATTCAGTTTTTGGAGAATCAGCAACACCTTCTTCTCTAGATACAACACATAGGAATTCCGCTTGATCATAATTTCCATAGTTGTACTTGGAACCTATGTTTACCAGCTAAATACAAATAATATAGACATTAAAATACACCACAAATTATTATTTATTTTTTGTAAATAATAAAAAAGTAGGCAAGTGAAGTAATTATAGCTATGCAGTCTGCAGTGTAAATTAGGTATAAATAGATTATACCCATGATTGTTAATTAGCATTCAGTGATGTGACTAGGGATGAGGGAGATTTAGGGTTATTCATCACTATTGTAATTTTTTTTTTAGCTTACTTATTTATTAAAGCTGTAAATGCTTATTACTTAATACTTAGTATCATACCTCACGACATTCTTGTTTTTAATAAAATCATAGCAGAAAGACTACACTGCAGTACTCTCAGTATTATTTTACCCACCAAACCAACCAAATTTTAAATTATCTCAATATAATTTTATACCTATACTAATTTTCTATTCTACTATAATTATAAACATTTAGTATTAATTATAAAGAGCATGTATAAATCAAATGTGGTACCAATCAGTAAACTTGTGTGTGGTCAATTATAAGTTATCAGCAGTGGTTTCAAATTGTATTAATATTCAATAAATTTTTCCTATAGCTGGATACAATGTTTAGCATTTAACACTGGTTTATGAGATATGGTTGGTATCTAGATTGCTTGAAGCTGCAAGGAAAAGTTACCTTAATACTTTTGTATATAACAAAGATTAAGATATAATTATATCTTAATCCAGGGGTTACACCACTGTAAGTACATCAACATTGGAAGGAATTTCTTATAGACCCTTTGATTAAAAAAATGAGAGTTGTTACTTGTGGCAAATGGATTATAAACCAGGCATCACTAAATTTAATTATACATTACTTGTTCAAATTTCCATTCATCTGACATTGTTGAAATCATCCATGTAAGTTCATCTTCATGACATTGTAACACTCTGTAAGTATGTTTTTTCACTTGTTCAGAACAAAGTTTCTTATCTCTTTGTAATATTCTTTCTTTTACTATATTTATTAATTCGGTAATATTATAGAATTCGGCTTCTTCCAACACACCTAAAAATAGAATGTTAAATATTAGATGCCTATACAGTAAAATTTTATAATTCCCAAATAATACAAGGTTATTCAATATTTATGTTACAGCAATTATATCATACATAAAATAAAATATTCATAATGGAGGAATATATTTTTATTTAGAAAAATTTTAAAAATGATTATTATTTTTATATCGTTTTATAATATTTTAGGGAAATGGGGTTTAGGGGTCAACTTAAGAAATTCAAAGGGAAACTTATACTTAATTTTTAATGATTATGTGAAAAAATGTTGATGCATAAAAATTAAAATTTGGACGAGTAATTTAAGAGTTGTAAGTATTTAATGTTTAGGCAAGCGGAGCAGTAGACCAACATTTTACATCCCGTACATCCACATACTACTTTACTTTACTTCTATAAAATGTAAACACTAATAAGTCATAACACTCATAACTCATAAATTACGTTTGAATTATGGTTCATGTATTGAAATACCGAGAAAAATATTTCACATTAAGGTTTCAAAAAAAAAAATTTCCAATTGAATTTCTTAAGTTGACCACCAACCATCACCCTCCACCAAAAAAAAAAAAAAAATAAATACATTTATATATATTATATATAAATTAATAATAATTTTAGATATTTTTAAATAAAAACATTTTTGTAGTAAACTTTTTTCTCTGTTATAAATAGAACCCAAACAAAATGTTTGCTAATAACTGAAGTTCATAATATTATTAATATATGATTAAAACAATTGTTTATTAACATCTCATTACATTTATTGCAGTTATACTAATTTAAAAAAATAAATAAAATTACCTTCTTCCGCAAGATTCTTATTCAAAACCAATTTTCCATGACGGAGGTAATTTAAAATGGGACTAAAATATGTTGGATCACGATCAATCATGTATGCACCAGTTTCATCCTAAATCAAGAAAAGTAATAAGGTAATGTTTTATTTCTTCATTAAGCATAGAACAGTAATAATATCATAAATTGCATTATATGTACATTAGAAATAAAGCAATATAATGCGCCATGAAGATGTAGTACTCACAGCAGTGTTAGTAGTTAATAAGCAAGATAATAACAAAGGTTTCAGCTCATGATGTAAATTTACATATTTCTGAATCATCTTATATAGTTCGATGGATTAGAAGGTTTTTAAAAGTACAAAGAGTTATGATTTGTTCTAATAAGTAAAATTGGCAATGCTTGTGAGTTGTAACTTAATGAGCATACCTACAGTTAAGTTGTCCGACAGGGAAAAACATGATTTAATTGACCTACAATCTATAATCTATAGCTCAATAGTGTGAGGACAAGATGCTTACAATTATACAATATGATTTTGCTCGTTTGATACAGCATCTCAATATTAATATGATTAAAAAGATCGTGCATTAGTGCATTTTGTGGATAACACACAATGTTGAATATACTTATTTTAATACTAGCTAACCATGTCAGAAATGAGATCGGATTCCTCTGAACACAGTCTGCACAGAAATGAATTGGGATCCCGACACAACGTAGTTTTTGTAGTCATAAAGCAAGTGCCTCCCACGTTCAATTTGACCCACTGAGCGGTATTGCTCAGCGATTTGTTCAATTGCATTCGTGATCCTTTTCCTTTATCGACGCCTTCGATAACACTCATCTTACGAGTACAGGAGGAGAAAATAAAACTATTATAATAAAAAAATAACAAAGCAAGAATTCAAACTGAAATTAGCGTTAACAGTAATACCTAAATAAAATAATTAACAATTTCAACAAATTTCACTAACATTTTATCAAACAGAAGATGGAAACTGAATACTGATAAGTGAAAACTACCAAGATAACAACTAAATAAGTTTAACTAAAAAATATTTGGAATGCGGTTATATTTAGTAACCAATGTGGTTATTAAGTAAAAACTTTTTATTTTAATTTTTAATTTTTAATGAAATAATAATGTACATAAATTTTATCGCTGTGTTGATGACTTAAGTGATACATGAGTTATAAGTACATAATATAACCGTCAACTGATGCTAATGTATTAGTAAAAAAAACTTGCCTAACATTAATTCAATGGTAAATTTAATTTGTTTTGGAAATAAAATGGATCGTCATTCGTCTGACAGCTATAATTAAAGATTTCATTAAAGTAAATTTGTTTTAAAATAAAACTAGCATCAGCTACTAAATAAACAAAATATGACGAATACATTTGCAAATTACAAAATCTTATTCAAGACTATCAAATACTAATATTTTTGCCGCTTTTATCGTAAATTTAATATATTATGAGTTATAATCATTGATCACTAAGATAATGATCTAAGATATCTTAGTTTGTGCTTAACAATAATAATAATCTATAAAACACAAAACAAATAAACGACAAAAATAATAATCAAATATTTTATTTCTATAATAGCTGAAAATCAAGTATTCCTACGTTTCTTTTTATTAAATATTATCTTGAATAAAAAAAATATAGGTATTAATCCGTATCTGTAACTAATAATTATAGGCAATATTTTAATACTGAATTTGTGTCTGTTCTAAAAAGCTATATCGTCTTGTTCCGTTTGAATTTCCAATTTCCATATTATAATGATTATAAAAGTTGTATTTTTACACTGTGTTGAATAATTACATAAATTTTTGCTTTATATTAAAAATGTGATTGAAGAATATACTATAAAAATAATGTAGAGTTGTAAGCCTGTAAACAGTGCTACAGCGGTAACTGACAATTGTCGTTTCTAAAATTGATATAATATATTAATATTAATTACTTAGATCATATACAATATTATATATATTATATTATATATTGTATATGATCTAAGATTAATTAATATATTTACATTTATTATTTATATTATGGTGGTTTTATTATTACAAATTTAATTTGAAATCAATGAAACCATTAGACAAAGATGACAAAAAAAAAAAATGAAATTATTATTTTGTAAAGAATGGACTCTGTCGTAGACCGATTCGTGTTTTTCAGTTAACCATTCTATTATATTTTGGCATGACATCTTACAATAACTAGTAGATGGCGCTTTTCAACTTTACATTTAGTATCTTGGGCTTGTAATCATTTTTCATTGGGATTAGTGCATGTTTAGTGGGTTTCCTACAACTTTTCTGTTTATCTATATTTTCATTGGAATTATTATAATTTCAATTTTGTCTAAAATAATTGTGTCATTGGGTCATTTTCGAAATATAAAAATTATTTATAACAATATATTGTGATTTTATTAATACAGAAAGGTAAGCATTAAGTGTTTTAAATATTCGAACTTAAGAAAATGTAGTTCTGTGCTCTTTTACAGATTACATATTGATAATGGTTTTATCTCAATGCTCTACATGTGCTACAGTATTATTGGAATATAAGTAAGTAATAAGTATTATACTAATATTTATGACCATATCAATATCATAAAATTAGAGTAAAATACTAAAATCACAGATTCACAGTACCAGATTAATAGACACTGGGTATTGTTCTAAACATCTTGATTAATATAATACTGTTCTGTACTCCTGTGTTATTATCCCAATTAACCAATTCTAATTAAAACATTACTATGATGTGAACCTATCTATTCTTGAAGTGGTATTGGATAATTATTTAAAATTAAAATGTATTAGGTAAACTAAATTATTTCAAATTAATTAATTTATATAATAGCACATTAATAATAAAAGTTAAAAAAACTATTTTAAAAATAAATTTAAACATGGTTTATTTTAAAAACTGAGATTTTTTTTCATAAAAATGATTGTTTTTATAAAGCATTATAATAAATATATATAAAACATTTTTTTAAATTTTACTGTTGTATAAATATATCTTAAATACTTCAAATTTTTATTGATATTTCTATCTTATTAACTAATTTATTATTTAATTTTATTTGGCACAAATTATATAGGATATAGATATTATAATATATTATTAAACAAAATATATTGATTAGTCCAGCAGTTTCAAACCTTTTTAGTTGTGCGGACTACCAATTTTATAAAAACAGTCTTTGAGGCCCACTAATAGCACCTATATACATATTCATATGCATTTAATATATAATATATATTATATATTTAATATTATATGGTTCACGGCCCAGTACCATGCTGTTCGTGGCCCACAAGTGGGCTTTGACCTATGGGTTGGGAACCGCTGGATTTGTCTATTTACACAATATAAATGTTGGTAATAAATAAATTGTCTAGATTCTTAAAAATATTGACAAAAATGAATTAAAAAATTTTTTATCATTTAAAATCCCAAATGTTTCATTATCTGTAATTTTTATTATTTTATCATTTATAATATAAAACTATGCAAGGTAAGGTTAAATATTTTTCCAGCTATTTGATACAAAAAAGTAACTGCTTATGCTTAGTTGCCTTCTTTGGATGTAGTTTAGTGTTTAGACAGTTAAATTATATTTGCTAACTGTTAAGTAATGAAAACATAAATAATACCACTAACAACCGTGTGAAAAATATCCATATAAATTACAAAATATTAAAAAATTTGTTAGTATTAAAGTATACCTAAATAACTGTTAATACCTACTCCATTTAAAATAAATATTAATTAGTTATATTTACTTTATTATTTATAGATTAAATTTTAAATAAACATACAAATATGGACGTATATGGTAACCCAATTCCTGGACCATCAAAAGAATTTATAAATATAGAAACTACTGAATCAACAGCTGATTATGACTTTACATGGTTAGAAAATGAGTTTAACAATGATGATGCTAATGAAGATTCAAAAGTTCCAATAAATATAGTTAAAAGTTTGAATAAAAATGACAGTTATCAATTTGAACAAATTGAAACAAATCCTAATATTAAAGATTTTTTTGAAGAAATTGATTGCATAGATTTTAATCAAGATGATATCGTACAAAATAAACATAATCTTACAGAGTTATTAGAACAATGTAATAAGTTCATTGATATTTTAGGCCGTAATATAGTTTATTTAGAAGAAACAATGATTGAAATTCATAGAAATATTGAAATTTCAAAAAGAAATGTAACCAAAGCTTTAAGTTGTATAAAATTTGAAAAAAAATATATGTCTAAAGTTCAAATGAAAAATTTGAAAATGAAAGCACATTTGGCAAACTTTTTTAAAATTGGTTTAGTAAACTGTCCACGGAATCCTCATCTTGAAGAATTATATGAAACTGAAAGATTAATGTTATCGTACAATGGACGTTTTATATTTGAAGAATGTATTGAAAGAAATCAATGGAACCAAGAGTTTAAAAATAAATTAGAAAAAGCAATACATACTGAAGTGTTAAATAAATTAAAAATTCCTATGCTTGAACAGCATTTGCGTCTTAGTATAGATCAAAATAAACAAACTGATCCAATTATTAAACAAAAAATTGAAATTGACATGTTAGACCTAGAAAAAGAATTAGATATTATAGCGAAAACACCATTTAAGCAGTTAGTCTTTCAGTTTATGGACTCAGACGCAAAGTATGATTGGTTACACATTGCAAAAGAAGTTGATAAACCTGATATACAATGTCAAAGATTTTGGAATTTAATTTTAAAACCTCACATATCTAGAGCTAGATGGACTAAAAGTGAAGATGAACGTTTAATTCAAATTGTTGCAAAAAATGAGGAAAAAAATTGGCAAAAAATAGCTGATGAATTAGCTACTAACCGTAATGAGTTACAATGTTTTGTTCATTATCAAAAATATAAAAAAATGATTCACACAAGAGGTAAATGGACAAAAGAAGAAGATCAGAAACTTGTAGAGATAATTAAGGAAAACTCAATAGATAATATCATCAATTGGCAAAGAGTATATTTTGGTATGCAAGATAATAATAGAACTGTTGATCAAATCTACGGCAGGTGTGTTCATTTTCTTACTTTATTTATTAAATTATTTCCTAATAAAATAAAACAAATGAATCCTTGTTTAGAATATTGTATGTTTAAATTTAGTTTCTTAACTATTGTATTTTTGCTTACTAATTCAGCTGAACATGATTTCAAAGTAATATGTTTTAAAAGCATTTTGTTGTGGTTATTCAATATTATTTTAACAGAGATCGAGAACAGTTTTATTTTATTTTAGATTCTGAACGGAGCGATGAAAGTATTGATTTTACTATGTTGTGTGTGTTTTTTTTTTGTGTCTGTGTACACGAGAACGTGTCGAAATAATGCTTCAATTTCAAACTTTGGGGGTGGTTTTCTATAGCAAAATGAATCTAGTTGGTGCATTGAGAAGGTCATATTTTGAATTTCCCAATTGTTTTCAAAAGCGCCGGGAAAAACCAAAAAAAAAATTAAGGAAAAACGGGAATTTTTACGCAAAACCAGTTTTCAACCAAATCGATTTTTTTAAATGGTTGTAATTCAAAAACTAATCACTGTAAATACTTGAAATTTTCACCCGATGTTTATGTCAGTCTTATATATATACAGTTAAATTTTCAGAGATTTTTGACTTTTTTTGAGTTATTTATAGACCACTGAAATTTTTGATTTTTTTGAGAAAAATTGTCGATAAAAAAATTTTGGATGACTAAAAAGTTTTGAAAATTTAATACAAGGTTCCTTATGAGTTGTTCTTATTGTAGTTAAAAAAAAATTAAAAATCGTTCATCACAATTTTTTTTATAAGCGTTTATAGTTCAAATTTTTACGAAATCTGTCGAAAACGCAAAAATTTGCAAGTAATTTTGAAGTTGAAAAATCATAAAATATTGTGTGTTTATAACTAAAGATTAAAAATACAACACTAAGTTTTCCATAAGTTTTCCTTCAAGTAGTTACAGAGAAAACTCAGCATCATTATAGGAAAAATTTTAAGTGCGTTTGTATTTTAAATTTTTAGGAAATAGCGTAACGATAACGATTTATCCGATATAAATATTTGTTATTATTCAAAGAGTATAAGAAAATTTTACCAGTTATTGAGATTCGCATTTTCTTTACGTGATTTAAATTTCAAAATATTTTGAGCTATTTATAGACAACTGAAATTTTCAATTTTTCTGAAAAATTTTTTTTGAAGTGTTGCTTAAATTTTTTTGGCCCAATCAAAATACTTGAAAATGTAATACAAAGTTCCTCATAAGTTATTCTTATAGTGATTAAAAAATTATAAGAATACATAAGCTCAATCAATTTTTTTTTATTAGCATTTGAAGTTCAAATATTGACAAAAATTCGTCAAAACCATGAATATAATTATAAAATATAAGAATATAAATTATTTTGTAGGTATAATTCATAAAAAATTTTGTACAAGTAGCTAAGAGTTGAAAATTCAATACAAGATTTTTCATAAGTTTAGCTTACATTAATTATAAAAGAACTTAAATTTTGCTGTATTTAGGCCATTTAAACATAAACCACCTTTTTCACTAACCACTGGAAATTATATCCTAGGCCGACAAATCATCTCCGTTCAGAATCATTTTTCGTATACAATGATACAGCTATCATTGGATTCAAATTTAACACTCCTATAATATATAATAATGATCCATGTGGCACCTAATGTACAGCAGAGCGGTACCCACTTTTTTTTATTACTGTTAACTGTACATAGGTAATAAATTTTAATTTTAGTAGTTTTTAACAAATTATAACATTTCTAAAGCAAAATTAAAAACTGGTTGATACTTGATTATATATTTTATGATAGTTTCTATTCGTTTATTTTTTTAAAAATTGCTCTTTAATTTTGATCAGTGGTTCTCAACCTTTTTTGGTTCATGGCACACTATTATACATCACAAATTTTCATGGCACACTCGCATATTTGACAACCACCACAACTTCGGTAACTTCGCCGAAAACACTGTTTTCAATATTTAATAATATTTCTCGTGGCACACCGATTGAGAACCACTGATTTATGCCAATAAAATTAACTTAACTTTTTAGTTTAGTGATTTGTAAATATATTTTATGAAAAATCGTTTTTGTATAACATATTAATTTTTAATTTGATGTTGTTTTTATAGATATATGCAAAGTTTAAAACCAGGCATCAAGAAAGGATTTTTGACTGATAATGAAAAGTTTATTATTAAAGAAGCTAAAATCAAAAATTTACCCCCATCGATAGTATCAATGAATCTAACTAATCGAACTCCTGCACAAGTTCGTAATGCTTACCGTAGAATTGTATTATACAATGAAGATATTTGTAGAGGTGGTTGGTCAGCTGAAGAAGATAAAATGTTATTACTTGCTGTAAATTCTTTTGTACCTAATGAATTTAGTTGGACACAAATATCTCAACAGGTGCCTGGGCGTAATGGAGAACAATGTCGTCACAGATATAAATTAATTGAAAAAAAATTAAAAACTAACCCCAATTTAGATGTTGATGATCTTTCACGCCCATTCCGATCTTACAGGTCTAAAGAATTGCCCTTTTTTCCAGAAGATGAATTGAATTTCGATTTACAAGAAAAATTTAAACTCAATCGCCAATTGCTTAAAACATCTAACGTGCCAATGGAAACAATTGCTGATCGCAAGTTGAAGAAAGCATACTTGGAAAATAAGTTTGTTATTGACAATTGCAATATGTCTAGTAAATGTGATCTCTACAAACACATACTTAATTATTTGGGAGCTAATTTGGTTGCACCTAATACTTTTACCCATACAGATGATTTGATCGACGCTGGACTTATGAGCATGATGACTTATATAACAGAGTGTTCCATTGATGTTATGTCTTTAGATCCTAGTAAGGTTGAGCATGATTTGTGTAACCCACTATTAACCCATGAAGGAGTTCACAATGTCTTAAGAACAAGTGATATAATCAATTCCGATCTAAGTGAAATAGAAGGTTTATTAGACATTAGAATAAGAAATATTCATAAGGAACAACCAAAAGAAGATTTAAATTCAAATAATTCTACTAACAAAATAAAAGATCCACTACTACCTCTACAGTTCATTGGATCCGTACCACCAAATTATGAGACTTTTAAAATCTTGTATGCATATATGAATTCTATAACTTCATTCATGAAAATCGATCACTGTAAAGATTCCAGTATGAATTTTGATTGGGATGACGAAGAATCTATGAAATTACAGAAACGCCTCGTCGCCATGTTAAGGTTACCAGCATTATTTTCTAATTTGGTACCTTACAATGTAGCAAACATAAATATGCTTGTGAATGCTGACAAAGTTAATAAAGAAGAGATAAAAATAGTACAGTCTTCAAATTATTCTAAAGTTAATTATGCACACTCTAAAAATAAAAAATACAATTTCAAGTTGAAAAATTTTTAAAATTGTAAAATGGCTATCAAAAGTAAGATTTTTTTTATATATTATTAATAATATTATACTATTTGTTTATATATCAGTTTAATTTGTTAAAATCTAATAAGATTTTTCGTAATAGTAATATAATGAATTATGATCTCAATGATTTGATTTTAAAGACTGAAATTTTAGTTATTTTAAATATTGTGTAACTTGACATGTATATTGAACAAGTAAATTGTATAGATACGTATTGAATTAAAACTTTATGATATTTATGATTATTATATTATACCAATATACATCTAAAATTGGCGTGTTAAGACTATTCTTAATAATTAATTAAATATTTGAATCCTAATAAAATAACATAATGAATAGTGATCATTTGATGTTAATTGTTAAATTAATAGAATTGTAAATTTCAAAAACTAAATATTAATTGTATATTAATTGTTTATTATTTTATAATTACCTAGGTAACAAATGTATTTTACTTTCTATTTTAGAACAGATATAAGTATAAGAACCAACTAAAAAAAAAAATTAATATTAGTATTTTCTTTAATAAATTGTTCATTGTTATGAATTTAATATACTTAGTCAGTAGTCTTTAAACTTTTTTTTAGCTTTGCCTGTTATTTATATTTGATAAATTAGTCATTTTGAAAAAAAATAAAATAAAATCAGTGCATACTTTATAATATTTTAATGTTTTGTAGTTTTTTGAATCTAAATAAAATTTTTAATAAATGTATCAGCATTGAGCATGACTTGTTGTCTTTGTCTTACTGAGTTATTAACGTACATCAAAGCAAATTTGTGTTCAGCAGAACACATTTTGTGATGTTAGCTTTAATATAAGAGTAAATTTACTTATTATCAAATTTAAAGGTAACAATATTATTTAGGAAATTACATATAATTTTATTGATATAATCGTTTTAAAGTGAGTTATTTACATTTTAAAGTTTTTACTATTTTACATATAGTTATAAACTCACATAGTTAAAACGATAATATCCATAAAAGCATATGACATTTTCTAGATAATATCCTTACCTTTAAATTTGATGATGAGTAAATTTACTCTAATATTAAAGCTAGAATCACAAAAAATGTGTTTTGCTGAACGCAAATTTCGTATGGTAAGACAGGGACAACACCGCGCTTTTGTCAAACTTAGGTCATCGCCGTGATTGGTACCTAGGTATATATTGGTTAATAAATTAAACATAATTAATAATTGTTAGATAATAGCAGGTATTTACTTAATAATTATTTTATCAAACATTAAACACTTTTGGCCTACACATTTTTTTATTGGAATAAAATAAGTAAACTAAATTTTCCTATTTGGGCTTTAAATGGAACATAATATTTAGGTGTTTCAATTGTAACGATTGAAAATAACAATTTCGATTACATGATATAGGTAAGTATATTTAATATTATTAAGAATCCGTAACATAAAAGATATAATCATTAAACATAATTTATTAAAATTAAAAAAATTCACATAGGTACGTTTATACAATAAGCGAATATACTCGTATATATATATATTATAATTATAGATATGTGTGAAAATATCATTATTACGGTGGCTAACCATGTGTATAATTCAATAATATTTACGTGTTAAAAAAATAGGTACCTATTAAAATATTCAAATAAATAAATTATCATGTATGTACTATGTACTAACATAAAGTGAGGAACAAAATCTTTCAAAAACATACACACACACACACACACACACACATGTATATGTATATATTAAGTATTATTATATTATTTTTTTGCTTAATCGTTAAAAAAAGAAAAATTCCCAACATTAAAACCGTACATTCGCGTACGCGTACCTATTATAAATATATTATATATCATATTAAAAATATTAAATATTCTGTTGTTGAAAAATGAATTATATAATATTATCATCATCATCGACGGACGTAGTATAATTATTACGACTGTTTCGGTAGATCTGCGATACGTTCATGTGGTGCCGGCAATTTCTCCCATGACGGCTCGACGTCCCAAATCTCTTTGGCGTACTCGGTGATCGTGCGGTCGGACGAGAATTTTCCAGAGGACGCGATGTTACGGATGCACATGCGAGTCCATTTGGTCTGATCCTATATAAAACAAAAAAACAGATCGTTAAAAAAAAAAAAGTAAATATATATTAAATCGATTATTACACCGTCCACACCAAAAACGATCTCCACACGCCCGAGGGAAAAGGGAGACTACTATGGTATTTGTGTATTTATTTTGCTCACTCACGCCAACTAGATACGAATCCGTTTTACGTAACCAAAAATCCAAATCTTTAATTAAATGTCGCATAGTTTTGCATATTTTTTATCTAAGGCTTTTTTTATGCACTTTTTTTTTTTTTAAACGTTTATTATCAATATATTATGTCTATTATGATATTTCTCTATTGTATAATTTAAACTCGCACTGTCCGACTGTTGTGTGTACATAAGCATATTTCACACGGAAAAAAAATGTTAAATCAATTAAAAAAAACAATAAGATTCATCCATTAATAAATAACGAAACCTTTAAAAAAATAATAATAAAACACGTATTTTGTGGTTTTTATAAGTTGCTTTTTATATGTGTTTTAGTATCAAATGTTTAAAGGGTTATAAACTTATAACTCCTCTGCCTCAGAAATATCTAATAGGGTTGAAAATTTCAATACTGAGGTTAACCATCTGGGTTATTTATAATTTTTTTTTTTTTAACACGCATAGTGCTTACGCATATTCGGTCCTTTTTACGAGCTATACCCTATAAGTCGTCCGCCTTAAATTATCATTATAATTTCAATACATACCATATACGTCTCGTTGACCTTATCTTGAGCTTTAATGTAATCTTGGTAGTCGGCCAACAAGAAAAATCTAATTGAAAAAAAATCCAGAATAATAAGCGTTATAGTATTTCCAAACTGCTATGCAGAAATAGGTAATTAACTAATGAAATATCGTAACGAATAACGATCGTCGATCGACATACCTGTCCCATTTGAGGAGAACGTCGACGATGTCCTTAAACTCGTCATGGTTGTTGGGGCTGAAAAATCCATTTTGAATTTGGTCTACACACTGTTTGAGTTCCGGTATGGATTCGTAGTAGGTATAAGCATTGTAGCCTTTTCTCTTCAACAATTCCACTTCGTCGACGTTCATTCCGAAAATAAAAATGTTTTCATCTCCCATCTCTTCGGCCATTTCCACATTTGCACCGTCCAACGTGCCGATGGTAAGTGCACCGTTCAACTGAAAACAAATAATTTAACCGTTAATTGATCATCGCTGTGTTTACAACACATTAGTAACGACGGAGGGTCTCATACGATAAAAATTACCTACTGAGGTTTTGAATACTTCAATATAACTAACTTTTATTTATTTTTTATTACGGTACCTGCTATTCAATAAAAAAATAGATAATGATTTTTTTTCTCTATAAAAATGTTTTGTTTCATTATTATCAGTTTTAATAATAATATATTCTACATAACATATTATTATAGTTAAAATCTTTTATGTTTTAATAATGTTGCAAAAAATGTAATATTTATGATTATAATTTATAATATATAGAGAACAAAAATATATTAAACATCGATAAAGAAAAAGGTTTATGTGAATTTATACATAAATTAAATTTAAAAAAAAGAGTTTCTCTCTCCTAAGATAAATGTGTATATAACATATAAATATCTGAATTGTGTCCTTATTAAATATAGGTATGCTAAAGCTAAAGTGAGTAAAATATGCTTTAATTGTGTACCATCAAAATTAGACATCGTCGCATATACAATAAAATATAATCAGGTCACATACCTAACATAAAACATTATAATTTATAATACATATAGCAAAATGTACCATACCATGAATTTCATGTTGCCGGTTCCAGACGCTTCAGTTCCCGCAGTAGATATTTGCTGACTAAGATCTGCGGCCGGTATGATTTTCTCGGCAAAAGTCACTCGATAGTTTTCCAAGTACAACACCTTAAGACGGTCTCCAATAACGGGGTCATTATTGACTACGTTGGCCACATAATTGATGAGCTTGATAATTTTTTTGGCCATGTAGTATCCCGGGGCGGCCTATAATACGACAACAACAAAAACACAATTTTTGTCAATATACTTTTCGAACCCATACATTATACACACTTTAAGTTAAAAAACACGTGAGCACTTAAGCACTTCACTCTAACTCCCGGACTAAAAAATAATAAACTGTATATCAATATATTTACCTTTCCACCGACCATAACTGTTCTCGGTACGAACTCGCCGTCTGGGTTTTTCTTGATTCTGTTGTACTGGGTGATAATGTGGAGGCAATTCAAAAGTTGTCTCTTGTATTCGTGGATTCTCTTCACCTATATACATAATATAATGTTGTTAGATTAATATAAGAAAGTATTTAAGCCTTTTTTTTATATATATATTTGAACAGATTACGCTGCGGAAACTACTTTCGTATTATTTCGGCGACGCCGCCTAGAATATTTAATCAAACTTGAAACTATGTATTCATGTATACTATATTATATGATTATTATACATATATATATATAAGTAGAGGTTTATACCTGGATATCAAACATCGAGTTAACATTGATTTTGACGTTGTACTCGGACTCCAACCAATGAGCTAGTTTCATTTTGTTTTCTTGTTTGACTTTTTGCACATCCAATATAAAACTTTGATCGTTTACGAGTTGGTTTAAATTTGTTAGCTCGTCCAAATGTGTGATCCAGTTATCACCGATTCTCTGCAAAATAGTACGGGTAAAGTAAACATAAATCACAACATTATAATTTTTAACATTAATAATTCACGCAAAGTTGTCAATAAAAATAGTTCGATATAACATGATAATTTTCATACCTCTCCAATGATATCTGATAAATTGGGATTGCAGAGAAGTAACCATCTACGTGGTGTAATACCATTGGTTTTGTTTTGGAACTTTTCTGGTGACAATTCGTAAAAGTCTCTGAACCTGAAATTCGAATAAAACAAATTGTAATATTTTCTTTTTTTTTCTATATCATTTATTTTAAACGATAAAAATAATGTTCGATGTGATAAAACGGTTCTCATATTAATTAATAATACAGCAATATAGTTTTTAATATTATATTATTAAAGTATACTGGATGTGTTATTATGAATATTTTTTTGAAAGTGTCGGAATGTTACCTACGTATTTTAATATTTTATATATAATGACGTGTGTATATGTAAATTGTAGATAAATAAATAATATAAAACATAATGTTATTTGATAATAATTACAAGTCATTTTTGAGGATGTCCGAATGGATACGAGCTACTCCATTGATGGCATGAGATCCGACGATGGACAAGTGAGCCATATTCACTCTCTTGTCTCCGTCTTCTTCGATTAGCGACATTCTCTTCAGGCGAGCATTGTCGTTTGGCCAACGTTTTTGTACTTCCTGCGAGAACACAATTATATTTAAATATTATTATATTATATTAAGATACGGTCGTATAGGCGATTGATTATTTTAATATATTAATACGGTAAACCGTAAACGTAATATATACGTAAAACTACGATTTTAGCTCATCGTCATCATTACTTGCAAATGCTGGAAATTGATTTCGTAAATGATTTGCATATGCCTCGGCAATATACTGCTCATCAATGACACTGACCACCGTTCCAGTGCTTCGGGCAATACGGTGTGGTTGGTGTAAGCGCAGGTTTTGACGGTGATGTCCCAAGCGGCTTCCCACGACAGACCTTCGATGTCCATGAGAATCCTCATTAGCTCTGGAATGGCAAGTGCCGGATGGGTATCGTTCAATTGCAGGGCCACTTTGTCTGGGAAATAGTTGAAGTCGGTACGTAGTTCACCTTTTTTCGTCGCTTTAAACCTCCGAACGATATCCTAGACAAAATTAGGAACGGTCAAAAACGCAAGTTTCAAAAATTTTAAATGATATATATGTAATGATTTTTAATATAAACGGAGACTCGTATATTAAATAGATATATACCCTAATAATCTAACCATTGGCATTTGACTATTCACTCATCTAAACTGCAAATTTTTTTTCAATATTTTTTATTAATTATACAATGTATAAATATGCATCATCTACGTTCCAGACTCCTGCATCGGCATTTTTAGAAAACTATTTAGATTCTGATTATAAAATTAACAATACAATAGTTATACTAAATACTATTAAAAGAAATATTTAAAAATCATCAACGTATATAAAATAAGATTTTTAAAAAAAAATCGCAATATATTGTATTTAAAAATTTTCTTTTCAAAACCATAATAGTTGACAGATAGTTATAAACTTATAAATGTTATCCAATTTAATAATAGCTTACATTCCATATATATTACGTACTTGGAGCGTGGCGGAACACATGAAATATTCCTGTTTCAAACGTAGCTCTTTGCCTTCGAATAAATTGTCGTTGGGGTATAAAACACGGGTGATGTTTTCAGCCAAGTTCCTATCGAGAACAGCTTGAATGTAATCACCGTCGTTGACTATAATATAATAAAGAAAAAACAAAATGATCAACGATTTTTATTTTATATACAAACAAAATATTGTGTGCACGAAATATCTATTTGTGAT